>OU015750.1:116034928-116049901 GCA_907169655.1 Acomys percivali
CTTAGTTGATGCTCGCTGTGACGCCATGTACTCACAACGTTAGCCAGCACTTAGTTGATGCTCGCTGTGAGTAGCCATGTACTCACAACGTTAGCCAGGACTTAGTTGATGCTCACTGTGAGTAGCCATGTACTCACAACATTAGCCAGGACTTAGTTGATGCTCACTGTGAGTAGCCATGTACTCACAACATTAGCCAGGACTTAGTTGATGCTTGCTGTGACAGCCATGTACTCACAACGCAGAAATGACTTTGCCTTCTGAGAGGAAAACACTGATGTTTATACCAATTCCTATATCCACTAAATAGACATGTAAATGTGCCTGTGTGTCATTCAGAATTCCGAGGCATGTCATAGATGTCATGCCGTCCATGTGGCCAGATGACACCTGTTATCTCTACTGAATCTCTTTATCTGGGTTGCCACAGGAAAGCTACCGATGCCTTGAAGAATATTGTGCAAAATTATTTTGTGATATAGTTAAATTTTTCTCACTAAAGTGAAGTGGCAAACTATGAAAATGGGCCACTGTGGTAGGAGTGGGAAAGCCCAGACTCTAACCAGAGAACAAGGAGAAAATATGAGGGATAGACACCCAGGGCGTGAGTTCAGCAGCAAAGACAGTGGGTGGGCTGCTGCTTAAACAAGCCACCAAAATGTTTCCTACAGAGGATTTTATCATCCCCCAAAGTTCCTTAACAAAAGGCCCCAAATGCAGCTAAACGTCTTTTTTTTTTAAGATTTTTAAATTTATTTTATTTATGTATATGAGCACTTAGTTTTCATGCACACCAAAAGAGGGAGTCAGATTCCATTATAGATGGTTGTGAGCCACCACATGGTTGCTGGGACTTGAACTCAGGACCTCTGGAAGAGCAGCCAGTGCAACCAAATGTCTTAACCAAACAGAACAAGGAGACTCTCAACAAAAGCCTAACAGAACGATGGTCCGCAATGCCACCCAGAGATGACACAGACAGGAATTATCTAGCAAGCTGTATACCAACCATTACCACCAAGGTCAGCCCATCTCCCTTGGTGGTCATTCCTTCTTCATCACGTAGGAGCAAACGCCACTGAAGTGAATAGACAGGTGAAAGCTCTTACTAAAATTATTAAAAGAGTCAAACAAAAAAATCTTCATCATGAAAAATACAAGAGGGCAAATGCATTGACTAGGCTTTTATTTGAATAAAGAGGGGGGGTGGGGGGCGCGGAGGAACAAATGAACTTAACACAGCAAATACAAACAGGACTCAGAATTTCCTGACCTTATAAGATCAAAACAGACACCCAAGTTCAGAGTGACACCTGCAGCCAGGCCCTCCTGGATCTCAGGAAATCAAACCTGCTAACAGCAAAGTACGAGCCTGAAGGCAGACTGTTTTCTCTGAGTCTTACTAAACAGTTACTGCTTCCTAAATTTTGGAGCAAATTCAATTCCCAGGTATTGTTTTTCCAATTCACTATGACTGGCAGTTTGTATTCAGTCCACTGTACAGGATCCACCTTTCCATGCAGCCCAGAGCAGACACCGTGGGTCAGATACGAGGACGCAGAGATGAGGGAAGACAGAGATAGGTGGAAAAAGGAGAAAAAGAGATGGGGGGGGGGGGAAGTCAGAAGCGAGGCCAGCTCAGGAGCCCAGGAAAAGCCACATGAGACATCTTAGTGAGGGTTTCCATTGCTGTGAAGAGACACCATGAACATGGCAACTCTTATAAGAGAAAATAACTAATTGGGCATGGCTTACGGTTTTTCAGAGGCTTAGTCCATTGCCATGATGGTGCGCAGTGCGCAGACAGACATGGTGCTGGACAAGGAGCTGAGAGGTCTACATCTCAATCCACAGGTGGCAGGAGATTGCGTCACACTAGGCATAGCTTGAGCATATATGACCTCAAGGCCCGCCTTCCCAGTGACACGCTTCCTCTAACGAGGCCACACCTCCTAATAGTGCCACTCTCTTTGGCCAAGCATTCAAACACATGAGCCTATGAGGGCCACACCTATTCAAATCACCACAGAAACAGAAAGTAGTGAGTGAGTGGGAAGGCCTTACTGGAGTGGAGGACATGGAAAGCGTGCACACACCAGGAGCTGGAACCAGCCGAGTGGGTCAGGGAACTGACACAGAACCAGTGTGCATGACCACAACACACAGAGTAAACTACGCTGGTCAGGCAGGATGGTGGGGAAGCAAGAGCTGACATTGGCGAGATGCACGGCAAAGATGCATCTGGAGCCTTTGAGGCCAGTGCTGTGTAGGACTGCTCGCTGCCATGAGTGAAATATGGATGCTCACTTAGCAGGAGACCAGAGCCGATGTAGGGGACACAAAGGTTCTACAAGGTCCAACACAGCATGGCGACTTCCTTTCCCAGTGCCATGGAGCTGGAGAGGATATGAGCCAGGAGAGACGATGCTTAACTGAACCCAGGGAGTTGACTGAAATGACACTGTCATCAACAATGACAACATAACAAGAGCCGTGAGTCGCCACAGAAAATTCTCCTGGTGAACTGATGAGGCGAGGACAAGCAGCAAGGTTGGGTATGGATGGGGAAAGGCATAGAGCAGGTCTGCTCCAGAGGAATGGAGACTGCTGGGAGGTTTCACTCCTGTGCTGGGCGCTCTCTGTGTCTCAGCATAGTTAGTTTGGGGAAATCTGCGTTCTCTCAACAGGAACGCACACTGCAGTATTTGTCCACATGTGCTGGGTGCCGTGGACCAATCAATGCTCTCTCTAGTTCAGGTATTGAAATGTTTATCTCTGGTATGATGGTTTTGTGGGAGATGAGGTCATGAGGGGAAGGTCCTGACTATGACTGGTGCTCCTGTTAAAGAGGTCTCTTGGGGCTCCTGGTCCTCTGTATCATGGGAACCACAGTGAGCTGGGACAGAAAGTGCTGTTGTATAAGCAGGAGGTGAGGGAGGGTGCTCGCCAGAACACCATGTTGAGCTCTGATCTTGGGTCACCTCTCTGGCTCTCTGACCAGATATGCCACCTCAGGAGCCAAGAAGCAAGGCTCCACTCTGGTTCACTCAGGCTCCCACAGCCTGAGGCCCAGGTGTCTGCCAGGTGGCCTCTGTCACCCCAGCTGCTTGTCAATGCGCTTTGCTATGTCCCTTGTCCTGCCTCCTCAGTCCCAGGGCTGGATTGCTCTCATGTAATTGTGGATTCTCCACTTGGTGTCCATCTTTGCTCTATGTATTTTGGAGCCACTTTTGGATGCTCTAAATAGAGTTTTATTAGCTTAAAACTCCTAAATTTTATTTATATTGAGAATCAGTATATCTTCTGAGGACATTCCTAGAAAAAATATTTATCATAAAACCATCTTTCTTATCTAGTAATGTTAGGAATGTATTTCCTTTCTATGATATCTTTCCTTACCTTTGATCTCTCTCTTTTTTTTTTTTTTTTTTTTTTTTTTTTGCTGTTTTAATCCAGTTCAGTAATATTTTTGATGGATTGGCATAACACCATCTCCACTGTATTTGAATTTAAACTCTCTCATATTGTTATCTTTTAGTTCCTCTCAGTTGATCTCTCTTTACTACTTTCATTACTTCTACATTAATCAAGTGTGATCATTTTAATTATTATCATTCTTTGCTATTTTTAAAGCATAGTCCAAAGAGTGAGACACACATTCTGAATTTAATTCTGATTAATGCAAGCTATTAAAAGTCGCCAGGACCTCCTAACACTTCGACATGATCACCCTCCTCCTTCCTTCTACGCTATTTTTAAAATTGTTTTCCTTCTATGCTATTTTGAACATGTTTTAGTTATGCTTGGTTTTAGGATCACTAGAATGGGATGGATCCTCCTCAGCAGAAGTCTTGGGGTCCCCTTTATCTGAGTTTCTAGGATCATTTTCCTTCTCCCTGCTGAACATTCTGAACTGAACAATGAAGTGGAAAGTGGTGCAGAAACATCTCTTAAGTGTTTTCCTGAGAATTATTCTTATCTTTGTGGTTGGAGAACAGTTCTGCCGTCACTTCCCTCCTGTCGACATCTCCACACCACATGGTGTCTTCTGTCAGTGAAGTGCCTGCAGCTCTTACTGTCGACATCATCACTGCCTCCTCCCCGCCTTCTTCCTGCTTCACTGATGTGATCATTGTCTATGGCATCAGTGCCCTCGTCAGTTCCTCAGTCTTACCACCGCTCACTTCGTGTTCTCTTGTCAGCAGGGTTGATTTGGATTTCCCAAGAGCTGGTAGAGTCAACTGCCTTTTCACCAACTTACAACTCCCTGAGCTGCTTCTCTGGAGAAACGTCTGTCCAGGTCCTTTTAGCCTCTTAGGCGGTTCTGTGTCCCCTCTGCTGAGTCTCAGGACTTCTGAATGAAACAACGGTGTGGACAGTTTCCAGCACAGGGCACAGCAGAATGGCAAACTCTGAGTAGCCTGCAAGTTAAGGTCACAGATACTTCTTGTCCTACTGGGAAGCTGGTGAAAGTCATTCATCTGGGCTGTACTGCAGAACCCCAGACTACACGCCGCTCTGTGTCTGGATCAAGTCTGTTCACAAATCTTTATGGGAAACCTTTATATGCCAAGGTCTTTGAACACAAATTCCAGTGATGTATTTTCATTGGGGAGAAAAGGAGGTTATTAAACAAGACAGATACAATAAATACCAGGGATGGGTAGCTTAGAGACCGGGACAAGCTACATCAATAAAGAAGAACACAGAGAGTGGCTGGGGTAGAAGGTGGCAGATGACAGGGTCCCTGCAAAGTGGCATTTTTATAAAACCAAGAAGACGTTCCCTGCAAAGCAACATTTTTATAAAACCAAGACGTTCCCTGCAAAGCGGCATTTTTATAAAACCAAGAAGGGGCCAGCCAATTTCCCCAATGGCCCCTGCCCAAGCTTGCCTTGTCTTTAATCCCCACATCAAGCCCCCCCCCCCCTTGGCTCTGCACCGTGAGATGGTTGTCAAGGCTGGAGATCTTTCTCTGTAGTAACTATGACGTGGGAAAGTGGAGAAAGTTGACCCCAAGCACTGAGAAACTCCAGACCGTTTGGCTTAGAGTTCTAAGACAAAGAGGAATCGGGGCCATCTCCCAAGTCCTTCCTGCACCTCGCATCCCCACACTATTCTCTTGCTTGAATTGCTTCCAGAAGGAAAGCCATTAAACCGGAAATGCCCGTCTGAGTGGACCATGACCAAATGCGCGCCAACTCCAGAGCGGAGCACGCCTGCGTGCAGACACCCACTTATGTATGACCTCTGCCTTGGTTTCGCTTTTGTTGTATTTTATTTTATTTTTGAGGAAGAAGAAAATAAAAGCACAGATATTAAGTTCTCATACTGTAATTCC
This sequence comes from Acomys percivali, assembly GCA_907169655.1. Taxonomy (NCBI): domain Eukaryota; kingdom Metazoa; phylum Chordata; class Mammalia; order Rodentia; family Muridae; genus Acomys; species Acomys percivali. The sequence continues at coordinate 116,040,270 of OU015750.1, forward strand.
TGGAAATCATTTTGGAGTCAAAGAATTTTGACTGTTAAGAGCAAAAACAAACACTGAGAGATTTCCTGCCGCTCTAGGACTGGTGCCAGTGCACGGGGTTTCAACCTCCTCCTGCCAGAAGTGCTACGTGGCAAGCAGAGGCCGGGCTCTGGGAGCAGGGAACCGAGGCAGCTGGGAGCCGGCTCCGAGGTCAGCTATCTGAGTGTTTCTGAGTACAGGGAGCAGGCACCCACCCAGAGGGCTCGGGCAGGACAGTGAAATGAGAAAAAGGAGACTGAGCATGTGGGGGCACTACAAATCAACCTGAAGGGTGGAACTTCAGTGTGAGCTTCCGGCCAACGCTGTGTGGCCCCTCAGTGGTCCTGCAGCTAATCCTTTGCCAAAGGACATCTTGGGACTTAACGTGTAGCTAGTCCCGTGATGGGGACCTTTCAGCAGTATTGTATCGCAAGGGAGTATTTTGGGCTGTTATTCATAAGCCGTGGGTAGTGCCAAGACTTGTGTGTTTACTGTGGGTCTTAGGGGGTTCAGGCTGAGGCTGAACGGAGCTTCGGAGACCATCAGGGTGAGTGTCCCCACTACACCCATCACAACTATCCCTGACACGTAATTATTACATATTTGAAGTCCTCAGAGACAGATTTCTGACCTATCTATGGTGGATGGCACAGGATTTGTGCATGTCTCAAGGACAGAAACCTTGTGAGTGTTCGTGACAGGTCCTGAGAGTCGATGTTGAGTCATTTTGTCAAGGTTTGGAAGTCACTCGGAAGTTAACATTAACTCCACCACCACACCACCCCCTCCCCCCGGAAAATTCCTAGCAATACCAATTGGCTTTACCAAATGCCATGGAGGCTCCTGTAATCTACAATAAAAAACATGACACTGACAGACAGCATCGCTTTTTCCTTCCATGTTTCCCAGCATGCATCACTTCAGAAGCGATGCCTTCCTGTGCCTTTGTCAAGTAGAATTTTGTAAGCGCTCACCTATAATGACTACCATCCTAGCTCTCTGCTTCTGACTTGAGGGACCGGGACAGGGTGGTCATATAAAAGGGAGGCAGGCAAAGCTGAAAGAACTTGGCCTTAGGTTGCAAAATAAAGAATGAAGGGGCATGCCCACCCCTGTAACTCGGTCTTAGACAAGTGGCCATGAAGTGGATGTGACCAAATGGAGACCCTACTCCTTTTCGGTTGGATGATTGGTTGGATTTGGGTTTTTGGTTTGTTTGGGTTTTTTTGTTTTTGAGACAGGGTTTCTCTGTGTAGCCTTGGCTGTCCTGGACTCATTCTGTAGACCAGGCTGGCCTCGAACTCACAGCCATCCACCTGCCTCTGCCTCCCAAGTGCTGGGATTAAAGGTGTGTACCACCACTGCCCAGCTGAGACCCTACTCTTAAGATTGTTCAGAGGCTGGCCAGCTTCTACTCAGGCACCTCGGCTGTAGAAATGTTGTCAGATCCCTTGAGGGTAGACCCTCGGGCCATGCTACCTGGCAGAGCCCCTGCCCTCCATCAGCTCATTTAATCCACACACGTGAACCATCAAGGACTTCTGTTCTCCAGCTTCTATAAAGAGGAGACGCAGATTTTCAGAAGCCAACTGTAGGGTGCATTGGAGCTGCCGAGACCCTGAGGGCGGAGGACCATGCCTGGGCTATTGAGAGGCACACTCTCAGGGTCCCTAACACTTCGTGGAGCTACAGTTGAGGGCTTGATTACTTCGATGACATCACTGATTTTTTCTCACAGTGCGGTTGGAGTGGCAGGCTCAGGGTGTCTAACCAAAGGGAAGCGTGTCAGTTACACTCAGCTCTACGCTTGAGCGGCTTATACAAGGCATGGCTCCTCTTCACAGCTTTGGGGTCTGGGGGTGGGGGTCAAAGCCAGGGACGGTTGACTGGCTTATTCCCAGAATTCCTTTCCCAGCTCCTCCTAGAGGCATCCCCACATTCCCTTTCCTCTTTGTGATACTTGGTGGCCTCATCCTTTTCTTAGAGACATAGATTCTAACACTTATAGTCTCATAAGTCATCATAGGGGCATTCTGACACTGAGGACTCCATTTTCAGTAAAGCCACTGGCAAGGTCTTCAGTATAGGACTAGCAATTGACTCCCTATGGTTGCTAAACTTCTGGATGACACATCTTCCCTCTGACACGGGAAACTCACTGTGAAGGACAAGAAGACCCGCCCTGCTGAAGGAACAAGCTGAGGGTTGTAAGCACCCACTACCCTTTGCTTAGCAGTTTTCTGTCTATCCCTCCTTTTTCCGGGAAGGTCTACTCGGCTGATGTGTTCGCTCTCAACCGTTCCCTTCTCTCTGGGTACCCAACAGCCCCACTCCACATGCTCTAAGTGCCAGGGCTGGTTACTTTCAACACCTTGGCTAGCTGCAGTCTCCACTTCTCTAAGTCTTGTGCTGACTTTAATCAAAGCAGACTCTCCCAGCTGTATCCTCCCAGGCGCCCCAGCACGCCAGGGTTAAAACTACAAGCAGTTATCAAAGCATTGATGTGACATGATTCAAATGGGTCTAAAGACTGAGGCTAGGACATCTGCAGTGTGTCAACACAGGGGAGAGTTGATGGGGCTTCCGCGTGTGAGGGTGGAGAGAAAGCCAGAGCAGGGCCCCTAGCAAAGGACCAGAAAGAGGGAAATGGAGGACATGGCTCACCTTCAGCAAATGTCCACGAGGGAAAATGCTTCCAGACAGAGAGAGGGAGGGAAGGAGGAAGAGAGGAAGACAGGGATGGAGAGAGAGGGAGGGAGGGAGGGAGGGAGGGAGGGAGAGGGGGAGAGAAAGAAGGGGAAGAGAGAGAGAGAGAGAGAGAGAGAGAGTCAGAGTCTAGGGTGTTCCCCCACCAAGTGTGGGGAGGAGACACAGAATGTGTCTGTTGTTTGTTTTTATCATTGTTTTTATCACAAAAGGGAAACTGAAACAATTCCTTTTCAAATATTCACCAGTATGTAAATGTCTATAACACTTTGAAGTTTAGGTCAGAGTGGCTGATAAGGCCTGAGCCTTTTCCTCCCTGGCCAGCCTGGAGCTGTTCGGTGGCCCTACCACCTCTGAGGATGAGTAAGAGCACTACTGTGGGAGCCAGTGTTTCTGGGGAACAGAAGAAGGTCATGAGGCTGGACACAGGGACAGCCGCGGAAGACCTAGTTTTCACATTAACAGGATGGAAGCATCACAACCTTAAAAGTTTCAGTTTAGCTTATACGTTTTGGGTTCTGATGAATTTGAACAGACAGGTCCTGGAAAAAAATATTCTTGCCAAGAGTCATTTGGAAAAGGAACCTTTGACAACAGTTTATGCTATGAAACCTCGGAGTGGCAAACCTTCTGAGCTCTCCACTGGGGCTGGCCATCATTGGGCCGTCCTTTTCCAGGGCTCTGGAAGGCTGTGCTTGGAGGCCCTGGACAGAAAGAGCCAGGCACACTCTCCTCTTGCTTAGTCAGCCCTGGGCAGGGACAGCGTGGCAGCCCTCCCTGAGGACCAGCCCAGGAAAGGGAGGGCAGGGGAAGTGGAAAGAGAAGCTTGCAGAGTGAGTTAAGAGACGGCAAATTCTCAGCAATTTTGTCTAGCCAAATTATACTTTTGGGCTCTGTACTTTATATTTTAAAAGCTTAAATTAGTTTATAATCTCCTGAAATCTCATCTTGCCATTTGTTTTTAATACCACGTCTGCAACCTTTAAAAAACATTTCTCCACTTTGGATAAAGAAGTACTATTCATTTAAGGCCAACTACGGATTGCTTTATGTCACTCATGAAAAACTTTTTATTGTTTTTTTAATAGAGATTCATATAGTGTGTGTTTGTCCCTACTCACCCCCTAAGTCTTCCCAGATCCATCCCCCTTTACACCCATCCAAATTTGTATCCTTTTTAATTTTTAAACACCCTAAGACCATTTTGAACTGCCCAAATATTCTTGGATATGTGGCCTTCTGTGGAGCATGGTTGACTTTCCAGAGGCTAAGCTTTATGACGGTGGGCGTAGGAGTGAGAAGATTTAACCCTTTGGTGTCCTACCGAAAGAGTGATGATGTCACGTGTACCATGTCATACAGAGCTGCTATGTTCACACACTGACCTTGAACTTCTGATGTGCCTGCCTCCACCTCTCAAATGTTGGGATTATAGGTGTGTGCCAGCACGCCGTATATGCCATGCCAGAGAGTGTTAAAGCCAGGGCTCTGTGTGTACTGGGCAAGCCCTCTACCATCCCCAGCCCACTGCCTCACCTGTGAGGCCCATTGTAACAATTGATGAGGCAACTGAGTCTCTGTAAGTCCTGCAAATTACTGAGCAAAACAACAACCAAGGCCATCAGTCAGTTTGGTGTAACACACACACACAAACAGAGAGAGAGAAAGAGAGAGAGAGAGAGAGAGAGAGAGAGAGAGAGAGAGAGAGAGAGAGAGAGGGAGACACACAGAGAGAGAGAGAGAGAGAGAGAGAGAGAGAGAGAGAGAGAGGGAGACAGAGAGAGAGAGAGAGAGAGAGAGAGAGAGAGAGAGAGAGAGAGAAAGAGAGACAGAGACAGAGACAGAGACAGAGACAGAGAGAGGCATGCACCATCCAATCCTGGAAGTGATGGTCCTTGCTTCAGGTACTCCATGAAAGTAAAATTAAGAAACACTAAGCATAATGTACACTGAGATCCCTTTCCTTACTAAAGAATTGCTGCAAGCCGAGCTGAAGGCTACCAGCAACCCTTCCTCCCATCTATCCAAACCCTGATGACCATTACGTCTTATGAATAGTGGCCCAGTCACCACACAATAAACAATGCCCAGAATCCCTCACTTCCCAGAATCCCTCACTTCTCAGAATCCCTCACTTCCCAGAATCCCTCACTTCCCCCGCTACCCAAGAATCTTAATTCAAACACTGCCAAACTCTATTAAAGCAAAGGTCAGGCCTTCTGAGTAGGGACAGCCCTCCCTTTCCTTTCAATGCTCTGTGACTGCCTCACGCGTGGCCCTGCGGGTCAACTTCGTGCACAGATCCCACGTGCAACGCTTTATTTCCCAGGAAAGTTTGCAGCGAGTCAGTTTGGTTGTCACTGGAATGTTGGCTGTCCCTTGGGCCCCACGCCTCATCCTTCCTCCTGCTAGCCACTAAATGTGTTTTCTTAGCAAATTCCTCCTGGCGTGCACATGTCCCCTGGAGACAGTGAAGTCTTGCACATGTGGTCCAGACTCTCCTGCAGGTCCATTGCTCCATATGGTGCTGCTGCGGCAGCGTTTCAAGCTTTCAGACTTAACAGTGCTGGGACAGCACCCAGAAGGAAGTGCTCCAAGCCAAGGATAAGGACACAGGTGCCCACACCTGGCACCTGCGTGAGTCCATCCCTTTTGACTCTTTCCGGCTCTCCCTGAGACACGGGAGATGGAGGGCTGCCAAGACTGGTTTCCAGCAGGCTGCTGAAGTTTGGTCACGCTCACTCTAACCCTTTCTGCTGTGATCCCACAGAGTCTTGAGAGTGTGTGTGCTGTGTTGTTGACGTTCCACCCGTTGCACACACAGCCATGCCCATGGTGTGCCTGACCTCACAACTCAGCTGACCATTGCCTCTTACCATCAATTTGTGTTCCAAGCCCTCACTAGTCTTTCCGGATCTGCTTGGCAACCGCTGCTGGTTGGTGACCTGGAGACCTTGTGTGGAGGCCTCACCCCTGTTGCAAGGAACATGTTTGGAAGCCAGAGCGGGAGTGGGAAGACAGTCACTGATTCTGACCTCTGACCTGTCCACTGTGAATGCCAGAGACTGCCTTGCTGCACTGGAGAGTTGCTAGGGCACAAGGTTGAGGGGACAGTGGTATGGAGGACTGGAAACCTCACCAGACCAGAGATACACACATGCTTCTCAGGTAGAATCAGAAACCACATGGGCTATGAGGATGTTCTGGACATATTTGCAGGATGCAGCGACTGCTAAGAGCACTCAGGCCTTGCCGCTTGACTCACAGGCTCTGAGCGCTATGGTACTGGGCACAGCCTGCTTGGCTGGCAGATACCAGCCAGGCCTCCACTGTTGCTCTAAGGCAGGCCTGCCTGTGCTCTGCATACCACCAGCACCAGCTGCTTTTCCACAGCTCCTTTATCCTGCTTCCCCCTGGATTTCCAACAAGCATAGCCCCCTCTGAGCTCAGGGTAAGCAGCACCTTCTTCAGCAATGGTCTCTTCATCTTGACTGGAAAAGGTGGCCATCTCCTGTAATCAGCCCTGAAGAGGCGGAGACTGTGAGACTAGCCCACAGCACAGAAACCGCGTCTCAAAGTATTAACCAAAAGATTTAGCTCTTTTCCCATATTTGGCTAATTTCTTTCTTTCTTTCTTTTTCTTTTTTCTTTTTTTTTTCTGGTTTTTGTTTGTTTGTTTTTGTTTTTGTTTTTTTTTTTGAGACAAGGTTTCTCTGTGTAGCCTCAACTGTCTTGGACTTATATTGTAGACCAGGATGGCCTCAAACTCACAGTGATCCACCTGCCTCCGCCTCCCGAGAGCTAGGACTAAAGGCGTGCACCACCACCCGGCTTGGCTAATTTCTTAAACCCAGATTCCTTACTCTTCTCACTAGTGATCACAACAGCATTTCCTTACTCCCATAACCGGTGACACCTGGATCTCCTATCTGGACTGAAGAGCCAGACGTCACGTGGTCTCTGGGTTTTGGGCATGACTTTCATTCTGTATCTTAGGCACACAGAGAGGCCCCTCACCTACTGCAGTGATAGAGATTGAACCCAGCAGCAGTCTATGATGTCTTCTCCAGAGGGAGAGTCAGGTCTACTGCTTCCTTGAAGGTCCTAGATCTAGTAACTTCCAGGACCATGAAAGCCACTCTGACTTAGAGGCCATCCATGCTGTGTCCACTCCACCTCAGCACCATACAACATCTGCAAGTGATATCATAGCTAGATAGGTGTATAGTGTATCCTTCCATTTTGTCTATCATTTACCTTGAGTCTATTATCTGTCTGCCTATCATCTATCTACCTATCATCTATCTACCTATCTATCATCTATCTATCATCTACCTATCTATCATCTATCTATCTATCACCTATCTATCATCTATCTATCTATCTATCTATCATCTATCTGTCTATCATCTATCTATCATCTATCTATCTATCATCTATCTATCTATCTATCATCTATCTATCTATCTATCTATCTATCATCTATCTATCTATCTATCTATCATCTATCTATCATCTATCACCTATCTATCTATCTATCTATCTATCTATCTATCTATCATCTGTCTACTGTCACCATCTGCCTATCATCCTTCTTTTATATATGATGCCACTTTCTTAAAGTGAACAAAGATAGATGCTCCTGGAGTAATTGGGTACAAAGAACACTTAGACCTCTCCAGGGGTAAAATAAGGGCCCTCACAATGGTGTTTCTATTCACCCGTATCCAGCCATGACACTGGAATGCTCAGCAAGTTCCAATCAGCAGCTTATTTGTGCTCCCAGAGTTAATACGTCATAGTATCTAACGAAGGAAAAAGAAACGCCGATACCCATGAGACTAGGTAGCAGGTCCCACTCATCTAAGATAGAGAGGTCTGTTTAGAAGGCTGTAGGTAAGAACTCCAAATTTCAGTGGCCAAAAGCCACTGGAGTCAACTTCTCACATATCACCATCCAGTATGTGGGTGGATAAAGAGTTCTCAGTCACTTATCTCATGCAGCGATGTGTGCTCCTCTCAAGGTGTGGATCCAGGTTCATGGGAGGCCTCCGTGTTCTTCTATGTTAACTCAGTGTAGAAAACAAATATCTGAAAAAAGAAAATAGAATATCTTGCAATGTTGAATTATGTCGAGAAATAGCAAATGGCCTAGGGTACACAGCATCCATATGCATAGACATACAGTCTTCAATCCAGGGCTCTCCTACAGGAAGGTCGCCCAGCATGGCTGAGAGGGAGTCAGCAGCCTTGGTGAGCATGTGGCCCATCTCCCACAGCTCCCTATGGGCAGCCCACAGACACAGACAGGAAATGAACAGCAGATAGCTCAGAGGTAGGGAGCAGAAAGCAGCTCAGTGTGATAAGGGTGCTGTAAACAAGCTGTCCAGGAGACACTCTCAGCTCTCTGAGTCACAGGAAGACTGTAGGGGATAAAGGAATAGGAAATGGAATCACGATTGTATTTCCACAGGCTCGCACTAGCTGTCGGGTGGGGGAAATGGAGGTAACTTTGAAGTGATGGGACAGGGTGATTGACTGCGTGAGAGAGATGCTGGGAGAGGACAGATGGAGCAGGGGAAACCGTTTTCCATTGGGCTTCTGAGCAGCGCTGGACACCTTCAATGGCAATGTCAGATGACAGGTGGGTTTGTACGATGTAGGAGATCACACCAGGGCCACTAGAGGTCCCAAACAAGCACAGAGTACAGCACTGGGGATGACCTTCTCTAAGACTCCTATTATAAAGTCAACATCACAGAGAATCTAGGAGCGGCGTAATTTAGAGTAAACCTTGACTTTTGGAGAGGAGGCTTGGACGACGATAGGCGCACGTTCCCTGCTGACCGCTGGCCACTGGTTGATGTAGGAAACCCTGGTGAGCATGCTCTGGAGCTCATCACATAGGGCTTCTGCTCCCCAGGAGGACATGTTTGGCTTTATGAGGCAGAAGTGGAAAGGAGTCAGCGTTCCCCCGCTCGTGCTAGGGAGAGCCTTGGAAGCACCACATCCACGCACAGCATTACCACTCGGGTGGCAGAAAGATTCTGAGCCTGACTGCACGGTAAGCCCCTGCTAATTCTAGTGGAGCAGAAACAGATACTAGATTTGATCTCCTTACATATGTAATAATAATAATAAAATAATAATAACAACAACAACAATAAATTCCCATATTTGTGCTTCAACATGGTTCATGCAAAAAAGTCAGAGCATGTTTTATTGTTGGGGATGAAGACAAGATGGAGGGTGGAGGAATGACCTGTAACATGCTAAACCCAGTTCCTGGTTCCTGGGCTTCAGCGAAGGCAGACAGGGCGGTAGCTAACGGTAAAACATTACTTTCTGTGGCTTGTCAACTCCTTTCAAAGAACTCTTCTGTTTTATTGCTCTGGTTTCAGAGTTCTCCTAGTCAGCAGAGTGTGTGTTACATGACCCTCTGCAACAGAGTTGGGCTCCCTGGCATGCCAGAGGCTAAAGCCAAGGTCGGAGTCTGAGCTATTCCCTGCTCATTAGATGGCGCCTGGTCTGTCATGCATTGGGTTTCTCTGCATTCCACCTGGCTTTTATGTCTTCCAAATGTGGAGCACAAGTATGGTGGCAGCCTCTCCAGACCTCTCATATAACTGCATGAAACTCAGATATGGCTGCCATTGGATGCAAGACATATGGAATTTGGTAAATTTATTGCTGCTTCTGACATGTGCTAACACGTGTCCCTGGTGGCTGTCTGCAAGCAATGCTATTCACATGTCACCGAACATAGCTGACTGTCAAAAGTATTTCTCCCTTTATAATCAGGTTTTGCCAAGGCGATTGCTGAACAATAACTAGTTTGACCCATGCAACAGCTCCACTTGCAAAGGTAGGGGTGACTGTAAAGGTAGGGGTGACTGTAAAGGTAGGGG
>OU015750.1:116079621-116099397 GCA_907169655.1 Acomys percivali
CTCTCTCTCTCTCTCTCTCTCTCTCTCTCTCTCTCTCTCTCTCTCTCACACACACACACACACACACACACACGCACGCACACACACCCCATTACTCACCAACAGGGCAGCTCCTCTTGTTGCACATTTGATGTTCTTTCACATCCCCCACACAGTCTTTCCCTCCATACTGGGGCTCAGGGCTGTTGCAAACACGTGTGCGCTCACGGATCCCTCCAGCACAGGTAACTGTGCAGGCTGACCAAGGGGACCAGGGGCTCCAACGGCCATCAACTGTAGAGAGAGCCAGGAAGGAGGGCTGGATATGTGATTGGCACAGGCAAGAGCAGAGGGAAAGATGAAGCTGGTACCCTGGCTATTCCAATGTAGTTGAAGAAACTTGTGAGAAGGGAGGGGCTGGCCTGCTGTGAGTTTCCACAGCCATGATTCAGGGAGTGATACTGATTATAGACTTGCTGATAAACTGCTTTGCCTCTGAAAGAAAAATCCTGACAATCTTTAATAGCCAGAAGCCTGGGTTTCCTTGCAGAGCCTAGCCTCCAATCTAAAGCGCTTTGTGGGACTGATTCTGATGGCACTGGGCAGATGGACAGTGAAGAGCTGGATGGCTAGCCTGCTGTGGAAGCAATCCCCCTGCATCTGATGCACTGAGAGAGCCCAGTTTCCCTGGGAGGTCCTGGGATACCAAGCGGTGACTGCATCTGCTGAGCTCCACCTCAGTACGACTCAGATAAACAGAGCCCTGTCCTGAGACTGAGTCTGTTTGTCTCTGTGGGCAGCAACCTCTGTCCTCTTGACTGACCTGTGCAAGGTACAGAGGACTTCGGGCTAACTCAGGAAGTCAGGGTATGCAACCGATGACGGGCACTGACGTCAGAGCGACAGAGTAGCCACACCCTCACTGCGTGGCTCTTGATTAGGTCGGAGCAGGCCTTGGCGACCAGCAGCCGTTAGCACCCCTCATGGCTCCCAGCATCACCCACTCACTCGGGCATGGAGCACGCTGGCAGGCCTTGGTCTCCCGGCCGCTGCCCTTGCAGTTCTTGCCACCCATCTGGGGCATTGGCGAGTTGCAGAGTCGTATGCGGGTGACGTTGCCAACTCCACAAGTCACGGAGCACGAAGACCAGGGTGACCAGTGACTCCAGCCACCGTTCTGCCGGACTGACATAAGAAGAGGTCAGTGTCTCAGGTTGTGACCCTGGGCTGGGCAATCCCCCAGATCTGCCTTCCAAAATAGTCCCTGTTTCCACTAAAGATGACATGGCCTTCACCAAGGAGACAGCGTCTTACATGACAAAACCTTCCCTGAGGTCACGGCCTCCACACTCCAGCAAATAGCTGCTGTTGGCATACCCACATGGGTGACTGTCCACCCTGCCCTGGACACTCACTTCTTGTATCACATTTGCCCAGGCTGCATGCTCTGGTCTGAATGGAGGGCCCCCGGCAGGTGTTGCTGGTGACATCACAAGACCGGCCTCTCTGCTGGGTCCCAGAGCCACAGGTGACTGAACACTCGGTCCACTCTGCCCACGGAGACCAGTCATCATCGTCGTCTGCAGCTAGCCAAGAAGGTACACGCATGTGAGCTGGTACCCTCCCTCCCTCCCTTTCCACATGCCTTAGGAAGGTCAGGCACTACAACCATGCGGGGGGGGGGGCAGTAGGCGGGGGCTGCTTTGGAGACTTCTCAGTAGGGAGGGGATTGGCAGCAGGAACGTTCTTTGGGCAGAGGCCCACCACCTGGGCAAGAGCCTTAAAAGGGAAACCGAGCAAAGCACAGAGAAGTGAGCACTGAGCAGTTAGGACCGAGTCATCCAGGTGTGTTTAGGAAAGCTGGTCCACAGAGAGAGGAGATGGCTCCACAACAGAACTCTGAATCTCGTCTACAGGAGGTATTTTCAAAGTCACCAAGAAGTCATTTCTACATAATGTCTGTTGGCTCATAAGGGATATAACAACATGCCAAACACCGCTTGAAACTACAGGCTGCACAGTTTATTCTCAAACACTTTAAACTAAGGAAGAGTCAATGAATAGGCAATTTCTCTAGAATGAAATTTTCACAGACACACAGGGTATAGTGTACCAGTGCTGGGGCCTGGGCTAAGGGTAAAAGCACACAGTAGGTCTCTTAGTAGGTGCCCTTTAGTAGGGGCCTCTCAGTAGGGGTCCCTTTGGATAAGGAAGGAAGGAAAGAAGAGCAGCTGCAGGGACAGCACTGAGCACAGGCGGCCAGAGCATCTAAGCTGTCACACCCAAGATCTCTGCTGTACCCGTGCCCTTGCCAATACAGGGGAAGCAGGCTCAGGCACCCAGCTCTGTGGTAGTAGCATGGCTGTGCTGAGCAAGTCCCTGGGATTCTGGACAAACACCAAAAGGAAAGATCAGGATAAAACCAGAGCACAGGCATCCAGACACTCAGGGGTGATGACTGGGTGGGAGGGCTGCTCACCCTCCAGTACCGTGAAGCCACAACTGAGCATCACCCGGAGGCCAGACCCAGAACACTGGCCCAGGAATCCACAGACTAATGGGGCATTCAGAGTGAGGCAGGGATCTGAGGCTAGAGAGGGCAGTGCCTCCAGGCCTCCTTGACACAGGCATGGCTCTGCCTCCACAATGCCGGACCTCACAGAACTAGCTTCCCCCGTATCCCCAGTCTGGGTCACTTGGGCCACATCTCTGCTACTCGAGTGCATCACTGAGTAACAGTCTCTGGATTTTGTGTTTATTTACTGTATTGTGGGTTTCACAGCAACAGTTCAGTCTTCCCTCAGCACAGGACTAGCTCCTGACTCACAGTGGCTACTGATACAGGGGCTTTGTTCTTGGCCTGGGAGTTGGAACTTTGGTCCCTGCAGTGTCACTGGAAGCCTCCTTGTCCGGGATGAGCCAGAAGAGGACAGCTGCAGGCACTTAACTTCTAGAGCTCTCAGTGGCTTCCTGGCCACTGGCTAGTGGCTGAAGTGGGCCTTAGCCACCCTCTCCTCCCCTCCACTGCCTGTCTGTAAGGATTTCAGCCTCACCCTCCTCTATTCAAACCGCAAAACAAATAAACAGATGCAATCACTAGGGCTCACAGCATGCCTGCCACAGGGCGACTTACAGTAGGAACAGGATGGACAGCACTCGCCCTCCACAAAAGACGGGTTGGCACAAGTTGCTGGTGAGCAGGTGATTTGATGGCACACTGTTTTAAATTTCTAAAAGTGTTAAAGAAAAATTTGGAAAACAGTCATTTACTGTAACAGACATTGTCACCAGAGCTAGATGGGGAACGAACAGGTTAGCAGAAACAGCAAGGCGTTTTTTGTTTGTTTGTTTTTTGTTTTGTTTTGTTTTGTTTTTTCTGTCTACAAATTCTACTTCAAATCCAGGGTTTGAGCAGACCCAAGGGGACTCTCTCCTCCCACCAGAAGCAGGATGATGACATCAGCTTTTGAGTCCTCTGGGTGGTAAAGATGAAGAATGACAGAGTATTTCCAGATCATCTGACATCTGAGGTCAACACACCAGGAAACTAAACCATCTACGTTTTCTTGACAATCACTAGGCTCCCCAGCTGTCTCTGCCAAGCACTGTGGCCCTGTCAGAGACAGGATGGCACTAAATGCAAACTAGAAGACAAAGCCCCATCCCCCACATTTCTTTCCCGTGACAGTGCTGGACAAGCCATGCCACCTGCCGACTTGTGGGTTCTTTATGCACAGCGCAGGCAGGTCGATTTAAGTTACGTTTGTGTTTGCTTGCATGTCTGAGGCTCTCGTGCTGAGCCTTCCAAGTATCCAAACATCTTTTATACATAATGTGCCGAGCAGGCCATCGCCAGCCACTGGGATCTGGGTGTGTCAATTTGAACATGCCTGCCCTGTGTGTGGCACTTCTGCCTGCAGGAGGACTTCTCTCTGGGACTCACCTTGCAGGTGCATGTGGTACAACTGTCTACAACCCAGGTTTCATTTTCTGCAAAGATCCGGCCCTCCTGCACGCAGGCTGACATGTTTCTTGTCTTCAGAGGGCCCCCAATGAGCTCCAGGAGGAACTGGTTATCATTGGACTGGAAACAGAGGTGAGAGTTAGGACAAGAATTCAACGGCCCTCCTTCATCGAGGTCAAGCAGCGAAACTGGCAGGCGTGGGTGTACCGCTGCATGAGGACACGAGGGCCTGGTAAAGACAGACCGTAGTGCAAACCTGCATCACGGAGCTCGGTCGCACACACTGTCTGTCTCTCTGGCCTCTCTACCTCTCCTCTGCTCACAGCTAACCGTAAGCACTGCCTTCTCAACTGCTGGGCGCCTCATAGATGAAAGCAAAACCACCATTGTGCACAGAGGGCAGATGTCAGGGGAGAGGGAGAGGCCAGTTAATGGGTCCACTCACTCTTCCTTTTGTTCCGCAGATAGGCTATGACAGACATCGTGTGAGGAGAGTAGTGAGGAAGAAGACAGCCCTAACCCTGGCCGCCTCAGCACTCCCCTCAAAGTGAACAGAGGGGTAACAGACCTTAGGGACTGGGTGAGTGTCACGAACCTTCCTACTACAAATACACATGGAAACACACCAGTACTGCGGCTTTGGGCAGCTTCAGGGGTTCACACTTTTCCTTGATCCCTAACTTCATGCTAAGGGACCGAGACTGGAATAAGTCGCAGCTGTAGACAGGTTGCCAGGCCCTAACTCAACATCTCTCATCTCCCCCTTCAAAGCCACAGAACATCCACTCTGGAGCATGTGACTGTGTCCCCTGCTTCCTCACGCTCTGGGATGCATATTTAAGTCTGTCAGCCTTACACAACTGTAAGGCAGAGGCATTCCTCCAGCCTGCAGGGTGCTCCTCTCAACACGCAGCCCTTCACACAACGTGGCTTCCTCGGCACGGAGGTTGTTTTTTTTCTCTGGGAGAACCACAGAACCACAGAACCACAGAACCACAGATTTGTTGTGGAGCGCTTGTGTCCCCCGGATGTGTTTTTATCCACAACACTTCTTGCATCTCTCTCTCTCCCTCTCTCTCTCTCTCTCTCTCTCTCTCTCTCTCTCTCTCTCTCCCCCTCTCTCTCTCTCTCTCTCTCTCTCTCTCTCTCTCTCTCTCTCTCTCTCTCTCTCTCTCTCTCTCTCTCTCTCTCTCTCTCTCTCTCTCTCTCCTCACTAACTTTGTGTAGGCCGGTGCTCTCGAAGGGCCTGGCCTGGATGTCCCCTCAAGGTGGCTTTCTAATCCGTTTCTCCAAAGCAATGAAGCATTAGTCCTCAGAGACCTGACTGGCTGTCTGGTGAGGCTTCAGGGAGGGCTGGCCCCTGAGGCCTCCCTGACACACTGCCATCTGTTCCCACTACCCTCGCTTGCCACCTCTACCCTTCACCAGGCACCCACCACTTTCTCCAGGTTCTTGCTCAGCTGGTTCACCATGACATGCAGTCCAGACAGCTCGTTCATCATGTTGCTCAGCTCCTCACAGGAGTGTGTACACACTTCCTGTGTCTTCTCCACATCCTGGCCCACCAGATCTGTGGTGATGTGAGGGTTCAGGTGCAGGGTCTCTGTGTGCTCACTGATGGCGTTGACTTCAGCTAAAGAGAAGAAAGCATGATCAGCTGAGCATGTGCTCTGTGGGGGTCAGACCCGCGACTGTGAGCTGGTGCCCACTGACCTGGTCAGTGGAGCACAGCCCCTGGGGTGTCACCTCCGCAGCGATAAACCAGCACCCATAAAAAAAGAAATCTCTGCTTTCTTGGAGTGGCCACACGCAGAATTATATCCATAAACACATTTGATGACAACTGCTTCCAGTCAAGATTTACGCTTCACGAGAGGAACCTGTCCTATTTTGTATGCCCATACAGTCCCTTGGCAGGGCAGAGGTCCCGACTAGGAACAGAGAAAGGCAAGGCAAAGCCATGGGAGACAAGCAGTTTGTAATGCAGGGCCACATATCACACACCTCAATCTGCCTTGTACTCCTCTTTAACCCCAAGTCTGTTCCTCCAACACTTAGTCCCCGTGCTCAGCCCTCGCCTTCACCCTTCACCCTTCACCCTTCACCCTTCACCCTTTACCCTTCCTATGTCCCATTTTGACCAGAGTGCCCATTCTTGGAGCTTCTTTTCGGAATAAAAGCAAACTCGGGATAAAAACCTCACACCAGAAGCCATCACACCCAGGAAACACTGTTTTCCATGCTCTGCTGCCTACTGGGTCCTCAGGCAGAGCAAAGATGGACACGCATGGTCCTGGTGCAGTCCCGGGAGTCTGCCTGGGCCATGTGCACACAGGTCCCTTCATCCTCAAGTTGCTTTGAGGCAAGTCCCGAAACAGTCCTCCTCGGCTATGGAAGAGCAAAGGGCTCCCAGGAAGGATGGGTGACAGCCTTTCACTCCACAACTGAGCGTTAGCACTTGGGCTCAAAATCTTGTTGCAATCTGCACGGCTCCTGGGAACTCTTTATTCCCAGTGTACCACTAACCATAAAAAGGCAGGCTAATATAAGTATTTTATAACTAGGGGACACTCTTAAATACTGAGCTTGAGTGGATTTTATTCATCATTTATTTTCATTTGTGTTTTTTTAACCTTTAGCTTATCTAAGATATCTCTTTTTCATATCTTAGTGTTAAGCAAAATAAGCCAACCTAGGCCTTGGCTCACCCTTGCCTCTGTCATGATGGGTTTGGACTGATGATGGACAAATTAGGAGCCAGTCTGTGCCTCCCATATCTATACCAGTTTCGGCAGCCATGAAATTTCAGTGGCTCAGCTTGAAACAGAGACGTTCTCACTTTAAGAAACGTCAAAGAAGCCACAATTTGAGACCAGGCTCAGAGCTCGCTCACCAAATGACTGGAAGCTTCAAGTCTGGCGTGGCCCGTGGAGGAGAATGGGAGTCTCTGCCAGCCCCAAGCTCAGAGCGCAGAACTCACAGTGGGTCCGGACTTACGGATGAAAGTACAGACACCCAGTCAGTCTATTCCTCCTCCTCATTTTAAGAGAACAGATTTCGACTTCAGTGTAAGTCCAATTTATTAAGAAGGGCTCAGAACGTCCAGAAATGTTTAAGTGTTTCCTTTTAATAGTTATATGTGCTGCTGACTTGTAACTCTAGCCTAGAACATCCCGTTGAGAAACCTACATGTTAGAATGTGTTTGGACACCACAAAAGCGTGAATCCCACAAAATGGGATTGCTATCCTTAAAATCTATTCAGAATTGATCATCAACAATTTATCATTTTAAGGACTGGGAAGTCTAAACTGCCCAGCAAACTCACTCACAGAGGATCAAAGTACTTGAGCCAAGTCTCCACAGCAAAGCACAGACACACACACACACACACACACACACACACACACACACACACGTACACATACACATGGGTGCACACACTGGCGTGTGTACACACATGCATGCACGCATACACACACACAGCCCACAACAACCCATCGGGACAGATCAGAGACTCCTGGTCAGAGCTCACCCACCTGCTTGGCTGTGTTGACAGCCTCTCTTGCTTAGAATATCTTCCACAGAATCCACAAACATGAGACGGACATTCTGCAGCAAGCCCTGGAGAAGGACATAGGAACAGAACCACAGATAAACCATGAGCTCTGTAGAAGCTGATGACACTTTATAAATACAGATTAGAAGATTCAAACAGCCTAGGTCACCTCTGCTTTACCCAGCATGTCTGAAGTCTGTTTATATCAGTTACCCTAGTCCTGTTACTTTGAGCATGTCACTACACCACACACACACACACACACACACACACACACACACACACAGAGGTTTAGCATGAAAATATTTCTAACTAGGAGAAAGCTAATCTTGGAGAATTAGGAGGCCTAGGGCTGGGCAAGTTTTGCTCCCTGTACGCTCCCAGGTGGACATGCTGGGCTATTTCAATACATGAAACTAGAATGCAGCATCCTTGTTTGTGACTCAAGTCTCAGAAACATCTCCTGTTCACACAAGGTGGCTCCTGGGTCACACAGGAGAAGGAAGCTAATGATGTGCTCTGAATGGGCCAGTCAGCCAGCCATGGCAGCACCTGACACAGAGCACTGCCTAGGCCTTTCACTGGAGTAACTAAGCTCCGGCAGGCACTTGTTTCCAAGGATAAGAGCATTAACTGCAAGAGAGCGAGGACCAAATGCCCCTTCACCTGCAGTGAGAGAGGAGTGTGCACACTCATCAGGAGTTAAAACGGCCTAAGCTGAGCGCCCACTGAGCACACTTTACCTAGAGGATGCACTGTGGGTTGTTCTCTGTGGCTATAGACTGACGGGGAGCCGTGGCTCACCTCTGGCCGGCACTGGGAGGACCAGAGTGTGACACTGATGGACCACAGGAAGTCAGAACGCAGCGCTTCAGTATTGATCCCCTGTCTTCAGGGCAGAGGAACCATGAATAAACCCAAGAAAGCCATTACAACTGGGGCGTCCGCGTGGGCCCGCCACTGCAGGTTCTACAGTCCCAATTTTAGAAGGACCCAAACTTCTTCCTCAGTGAGGCGACAGGGAAGTAGCCACTCACAAAGTAGCAGCTTTTCGTCGAGGAACTCAGTCCCTTTTTAGTGCCTCAGTTGCCTCATTCCCAAAATCAGAGCTAGGTGTGGCTAACTTCAGGTTTCCAGGAACCTTCCCTCAGCACCTGACTCAGGCATCCAAGAACAACATGGCTGTGACACAGCTCTGCTTCTCAGAGCTTAGAGATGCGTGTTGTATGCATACTGAGTTGACTGTTATGAATATGTGTGTGCAGAAGCATGATGCACATGTGTGTGCGCAAGTTCGTATGTGTCCTTTGTGTAAATGTATATGTAATTCCATGTATCAGTACTGTGTTTATGAGTACAAATATGAGTGTCTGTTGTATGTGAGGGTGTGTGGTCATGGTATGCATGCCTTTGCATGTTGTGCAAGGTGTCTGAGTGTATGATGTGTTCACATAGTGTGTAAGCAAGTGCATTATACAAGCATGCACTTGCAGTAGATATATAGGTATGTGTGTGTGTGATATGCATGCCTATGTGTGATATATTCATACACTTGAGTGTGCACATGCGTGTGAATATCAAGGTATAGGTGTTGCACAAGAGAGCATGTATGATATGTATGAACATGCATGCAGTATGTACAGGTGTGTAGAGTGTAGACA
This sequence comes from Acomys percivali, assembly GCA_907169655.1. Classification (NCBI taxonomy): domain Eukaryota; kingdom Metazoa; phylum Chordata; class Mammalia; order Rodentia; family Muridae; genus Acomys; species Acomys percivali. The sequence goes on from OU015750.1 coordinate 116,088,784, forward strand.
CATGTGCCACAGTGCGTGCTACATGTTTCTCTATGGAAGAATTACACCCTTTCCCAACATGGATGCTATACTGAGTTGCTCCGTGCTCTGAGCTCCCTGCAAAGCTCATACACACCCTGAAGTGACTCTCTCGAGATGCGCCTTTGGCCACATACATCCTGCTCCTGTCTGCTTCCAGCTGCTCATAGAATGGTTCTTCCAGGGTGACACTGTCAATAAGATCGCAGCCTACATACAGGCTGTAGGTCTCGCCGGCCACCTGCACAGTCACGTTCTTCCACTGGGAGTCAGCCAGGCCCACATCCTCCAGGAAGTTGGTATGTTGAGTGCCTTCCACCCAGTAGTTGAGGTCCAAGGTGTCCCCTGGGCCATTGGACACAATCTCAAACTGCCTCTGGGCCGTGCCAGGGCCGTCCAGTGCCAGGAGTGTGCCCCGAGACTTGCGGTCCTGCTTCAGCTGGGCCGTGAGGAAGAATCCCTCCTTTCTCCTCGCGAGCTTTACAATCCTGATGAGGTCATCTGTGTTCACTGGGGGGAGGTAGTCAAACCGTACAAAACGGTAAGCAGGCGCCCCAGGGTCAGGCCCTCGAAACTGCTTGGCACCGATGGTCTTCCGGTTAATGTTGCTGACACCGAAAAGGTCAAATGACGTGTCTTCACTGTGATCGCCAGCTACCAAAGGGAACCACAGGGCACAGTTATCCACAGGCTTTCTGGGATGCAGGATGCAGGGCCATAAGCTCTATGACACAACACGGAGCCTCTCTGTGCCTCTCCCTCCCTCACCCTAGCTGAGCACTAGCAGCACCCCCATGGTGGTGCTGGAAGCTGGCTTTCTCCAGGGCTACAGTACAGCAAGTGGTCTGGGTCTCCCAGGACCCAAAACATGGCTTCATCCATAAATGCCAGCACCGTGCACCTGCCCACATCTCACTGTAGACCAGGCCTCTGACCTCTACCCCCGACCCCTGTTGTTCTTTGTCCAAGATTTGGGCTGGGCACAGTCCCCCCTTCATTGTGTTATTAGGGAAGAGGGGGGCAGAAAAGAGAGAACCTTTGACTTTGTTGCACATAGGATCTATAAGTCCTAGGTTGCATCCTTGGCATGACACTCTCCTTTAAACGTAGACACCTTTTCATTTCTACAGATGTACGTGGGTGACTGATAAATAGCGTGCACTACAGGTCAGGGTCTGAGACAACATGGGCCTCATGATGTCAGTGAGTGTTTGGGGTCACCGTCCAGCTGCCAGTGAGAAAAGTCACCAGATCTTACCACAATTAAAACAGGCTCAACAATTCAAAGCAATGTACTGATTAGAAGGCAAACACAGAGCCTCTCATCCAGTGCCTGGTAACCGATGGCACAGGATACACTACTGCTTATAGAGGCTCAAACACCGTCACTTTTATAAAGATACTGACAACCACACAACTAGAACAATTAGAATCTGTGGCCACTGCTACCGAAATTGGCAGTCTGGGATTTATAAATTATTTTATAAATTTTAATAACGCTCAGAGGCCAAGCTATGTGAAGTGAGTACCTCACCACTAGGTGTACTGCGCTGGTCTCTCTTCCTAGTTCCCAAAAGACAGTCTCTTGGTACTAGACAGGCCACTCAAAAGTCCACAGATTTTTTTTTTTTTTTTTAATCTACAAACATGTTTAAGAAAGCTTCATGTGCAGAGAGCGGTGGTACACGCCTGTAATCCCAGCACTCGGGGAGGAAGAGACAGGCAAATCTCTGTTGAGTTTGAGGCTGGCCTGGTCTACAAAGCAAGTCCAGGAGAGCCAAGGCTACACAGAGAAACCCTGCCTTAAAAACAAAAACAAAAACAAAACAAAAAACAAAACAAAACAACAAATCAAAACAAAAACCCACCAAACAAACCAAAGGAAGAAAACAAGCTTCATGTGTGAGATGACCTCAGCTGCTTGCTGTCTCTGGCCTGCAGCTAAGGCACACTGCAAACAGCGACAAGGTTACATCCATACTCACCATAAGCTGTTGGCCCCACGCCCAGAGCCAGCAGGGCCAGTGCCCAGAGCATCCTGTCTCCACCCGTGACACTTAGGAGAAAACCAGTCTCGTGGGTGATGATTGCACAGCTGCAGCCTGAGTGTCACTGGGAAGCTTGCTCACGTGACCTTTGAAAAACAGTTTTCACACAAAAATCAGAAGCAAATGCATCTGTGGGAAGCAAAGCTCTAGACAAGAAACTTCCTTTCCAGCTAGGTTCTTCCAAAGGCTACTAGCTTTTACCCCACTAGACACTGAGCTGAGGGGCTCTTAAGCCTTCTGGCTGTGCCATCTCCATGACAACTTAGGGTTCCTGTGCCTGGGACTGTCCCTGCTCTTTGGAGGAGCAAGAGGAGGCTGTGCCAGGGCATTGTTTCCGAGAGACTCTGCGAAGACCTAGCTGCCAAGACGTGGACCCCTGGCAGATATCCTTGGGGTGAGAACATTCTGCAAAGCATTCTATGCAAATATCCAGGAAAACCAGTCATGCATAACTTAATTAAACACAATCAATGCTAACTGCATTTTAAATTTAGGAGCAAACTGCATTTTTCTTAGGACAAGCAGAAACTTTTACTCAGCAAGGATTTCACCCTAATTTTTTTATTCTCCCGCAGGCCTGTTTTTCCATTCTCAGGGATTCTAAGTTGGCTCAGCAGAGTCTGGATCAGAAGTCAGGAGGCCTGGCCTGAAGCCTGGCTCCTCTGTTAACTCCTTCCCGACTTTTCTGTCCTCAGGTCTTAGCTCCCCATCCAAGAGGAGTATGGGCTACAGCCCAGGTTCTGTCCCATGTCACACTCTGCTCTGTGGAAACTGACCCATACAATAGAGTCTCTCATCTCTGTTAGGTGGCTAAAATGGCTTAGCTTCTCATTGACAAGGACATCCAAGCAGTCCTCTCTCTAGTACACTTTGATACGTTGGAAACCGTACCCCCTACAAAGGAGAAGTTTCCTCCCCAGAGGAAAGCAATGGGCACACCCTCAGTCCCCTGGTCCTGACCCCCACAGCATTCCCCAAGGTCCATCTGCTGGGTGCTAGGTCAAGTCGCAGGAGGCAGGCAAACATACCATCTCCCCTGTCCTCTACCACCAGCTTTTCCACTCAACTTTTCATCCTCTGACTCAGTTTCCCTGTACATGCCTTGAAAAAGACTGACTCTTAAAACATCTGCCTATCTGGGGTGCTACAGACAGACGCTATGCAAATGAATATCCAAGGAACCAAGGCCTCGAGGGCTCCTAAGGCCATGTCTGAGGTGGCATTTCTCTGAGAATTCGAGTGCCATGCGGACACTGTTCTGTGCTTTAGAGAATCTCCAGAGTCCACACCTGAAGGCTCCAGCCTGCCCTGTCCCTGAGTCCCTAACAAACTGTGAGCCACAGGACACCTGCCCTTAAACCCCATCCCCAGCGTTCACCTTGTTCTAGGGACAGTTGCAAAATGCTGGCTCTCCAAAAGCAAGTCCCATCTCAAAATGACATTTTTATAGCTCAAGGTGACCGGCACACATACACAAGCAGAGTGCATTGAACTGTGTTTTGGTAAAATTCAACCGCAACCCGGGGTGTCACAAAGAATAGGTAGTCGTTAATAAGATCCCATCTCATCTTGCCGCTGTCCCCAAACCAAAAAAGGACAAAGGTGTGAATAGTATTTGGTCCAAGCCTCCTGGCAGACAGACAGACAGACAGACAGACAGACAGACAGACAGACACACACACACACACACACACACACACACACACACACACACACACAACTCCTCTGCGCCCAAGCCTCTCCCTGACCACAAGTCCACACTGCAGGTTTATGGCTTTTATGAAACTTTTCTGCAACTAGCTATTAACTTATATAGTACTCACACAAGTTCGCCTCACAGCAACAGTCTAAGTGAAAGTGCTTTGCGGGGCCGGCTCCATGCCCCTTCAACTCCTACTGTTGTGCCTGCACCCTCCCTCCTCTCTCCCCACCACACCACTTTCTTTTAGCTGCCCCAGGCTAACAGCTCTTTTGTATGCTAATTACACAGGCAAACACACTTCCCTCAGTGCCCCCTCCCCCACCCCATACATTATAATGACAGCAACACTTGTTCATCTGCTAATGAAGTTTAGAGTCGGGATCCTTATAATCCCTCTAATTATTTTCACATTTTCACGGGTCCTTCCACATTCCTTCCTCAGCTTTCTCCTTCTTAACAGGCTTCACAGAAGAAACTTCTTATTCCGAAGTAGAAAATGTCAGTGAGTCTCTCCCACTCAGCATCCTAGGAATGAAGCCAGCCAGACCCTCACTTCACTGGGCTCCTGCTGTGGGAGACAGGGAAAGACCCTCCGGATGAAGACAGCCCTGAAGTTCCTGGCAGGTCCCTAACTATGCAGGGCAAACCTGGCGTGAGGAAGCCACTCTGCCAGGCATCAGAGGCCACATGTGCATGGTCACGGTTCCTCTAGCCTCCAGGAAACCTTCCTAAAAAAAAAAAAAAAAAATCACAGCCAATGAAATGTCTTAGAAATAAAAAGGTACCTGGTGTGTTTGGAAATGGGTGATGACCGATGACGACGTCAGTATTCTGAGTCTGTCCTGAGGGGACTAGCTGCCACTGGAGAGGAGTGCCTGGGTCAGGGTGGCTGCAGACGGCGGTGGCTGAAGCTCTCTCTGCCTCCAGGCAGTGACTGGCTTTTTTATACGCCTTTCCCCCAAGAGGTCTGTCAATCAGACACACTCGCGGAGGCACGTTTAATTCATTCTTTCGAAGGAGTGTCATAATTCCTCCTCTGGTCTCACCATTTGCTCAAAGTACCTGACTGCCCGGTCCAAATCCAGCCCCTCTGAGCTGAGGCCCCTCCTACAAGTGTAGCCAGGCTTTCCAGACAGGGGCTGGGGGGAGGAGTCAGACAAGAGGGGCAGGCAAGGCTCACTTTTCCTGTCTTCTTTCAGGAAATAAAATGCTATAAATAAAACCAGCAAGATTGGCTAGGACTCCCCATTTTGCTGAGGAGGAAAAAAAAAAAAAGCCAATTCTATGCTTTAAATGTGTTTCAAATTACCCAAAGTGATACTGGTCTTTCTAAACTAAGTGAATAACAAGTGAAAAGACAGAGGGCAGATGGTTAAGTTTACCACCGTGCTGCGATCATCACTATATTCAAATAATTGATTTTTGTCGAACGCAAACGAGAATTTACCCTAAAAGAGAGCCCACCCATTTCATCTCCAATCCTAGGAAGTTGCCCCTCTTCTAGGGAGAACAGGGTTTTAGTTAACACTCACTTCATCTGATCAGATAAGACCTTGCAACTCAATCCACTCAAATCTCCCTGAGAGAGCCTAGTCCTCACCCAAGTGTTGTGGGAGCACCTTGCCCAAGACTGGGAGTCCTGCAGTCAGAAGCAGTTGCTCACAGCTGATGAGATGGGATGGAGGCAGGCTAGGGACTCTGACGTGAAAGTAAGGACAGGAACTGACGCCCTTGTCACACTCTGAAATTTATGCCGTCCAAGCCAGACGGACAGGACATGAGCACAGGGAACAGAAGGGCAGAGCCAGGGTGCATGATAGCTGGATGAGACGGGGTCGCCACCAAGGAAGGCAGCCGGCAGGGAAGATGTGATGGGGAGGGGTGTGAGGGGTGGTGATGAACTAGAGCCCAGAGCGCATGGTAGATGCCCTCCGTGGAGTCTCCTGCAGCCCTTGTTTGGGCTTCATTCATGCTACGCAGATGACGCTCAGAGTCTTCTTGACACTTATGCAGGTTGACACACTGCTATAAGTAAGTCAAGGCTTAGTTAAAGACCAGAGAGATCAAATGGAGAAAGTGCTTAGCTGCTGCCTGTTTTTGTTTTTGTTTTTTTTTTTAAGACTTATTTATTATTATGTATACAGCGCTCTTCCTGAATGTACACCTAAAGGCCAGCAGAGGGCACTAGTTCTCATTATAGATGGCTGTGAGCCACCATGTGGTTGCTGGGAATTGAACTCAGGGCCTCTGGAAGAGCAGCCAGAGTTCTTAACCTCTGAGCCATCTCTCCAGACCCTCCGCTTCCTGTTCTTGGTGAGGACTTAACTGAAGTGTTCTGTCACTCACTGTGCAGCCAACACCACCACGGGAGAAAACCCTGCTGGTGTCCGGTCCCTGCATCTTTGTTGGGGTGAAGGAAGCTGTGTAGGGCAGGGGGAGGCAGGAGGGGAGGCTGCAGTTGGAAAAGAAAGTTTTTTTTTTCTAACCCCTTCATAAAAAATATCATCAGTTCCTGGACCAACAACATGGCTCAGAAGTGAAGGCACCTGCTACTCACAGCCTGAGCTCGAACTGTTGATCCTACATGGTGAGAAGAAGAAACTCACTCCCACAAACTGCCCTGTGATGTATGTGTGATGGGACACATATGTGTATACACCCACACACATGCACATACCTCCCACACACAAATCAGTCAACCAAATACAATACAAAATTTTAAATGAGTATTATTTTCTGGCTTACAAAGGGACTGACTAGCCTCTAACAGTACATTTATCTTCTCTGAAGGAAGACTTGTTGCTTTGAGTCACCTAATTGATGACCAAAAAAAAAATCTTCATTTTAATCAAAATATTTAGACTCAAATTCATATTTGGATTCAAAGCCTTAAGGGAAAGGTTGCCAGGCTCCCTGAAGAGGCTCAGAGCAGCCCCCTGCTGCTCACAGAGTGGTGCCCTCTGTGGCAGAGATTCCAGGGTGGAGCAGAGGGCCTAGGGTATGAGCAGGGCAGGCACACCCCGCAGCAGCGTACCCAGCCTATAGGGCTCTGTGCTGCTGCTAAGGCATAGAAATATTTCACCTTTGAGAAATCTCCCACAGTCAATATAGGCTGACTGAAGAGGTAACATGGGCTGATAGTGCGTGCAGCATCGGAAAGGCCAGAGACATCCCAGACAGTGTAATAGAGTCAGTGTTGGAGTGAAAAGGGTAGCGGTTGCTGAGGGTCATGGGTGAGTCCAGCCATGACCTCAGGAATACCCCGTGCAGGAAGCCATGGTGCTGGCTGGTTGACATTGACCCTCATGGTCCCACGATAGCACAAAGGGGACTCTCCCAGGTACCTAACTTCTTAGTGTCCAACAGAGACAGAAGGGGGGATCATTGGACAGCCGGGGTTCTCCAAGTGCCTGTAGACGTCTGTGAAACATGCCGAGAGACACAGAAAGCGGTGGGCAGAGGAAGGTCTGAGGGGCTGCATCCCCTGGACCCTGTGGATGTTAATTTGCTGGGACCAGGGTCTGAATGTAGAAAAAAATTAAGATGAGGTCATGCTCAAGAAAGTTGGCCCTCACCATCTGCTTCTGCCCTCATTTGAAGAGAGAAAAACTCAACCCAGATAAGAATGGTACTGACAGAAGGACCTGCCCATCTGTGGGCGCCAGCGGCAGGAGCTGAGCACTGTAAGCCACAGCAGAATCCTGCCAGGGTGCTCAGTTCTGAGCTGAGTTTTCATTGGGTCTTTTCCGTGGACGCGCGCTAATGCTTTCTGTGAGTAACTGAAACTGTCCAAAGCGGCCATTGGCTGGCCCTTCCCTAGGTCTGGCAGAGAACTCTCAGCCAAGCTGCCCATGTTCTGGCAAGCATCCACACTGCCTACCTAGCAAGCTGGTGATGTTGTGCACTTTACAATCATCCTAGGGACCCTCCAGCAGCCTCGGGGGCTCAATATGTACCTGAAGATGCCTTCCAGCCATGATCACTCCCGAACACTCCAGAAAGCCTACGGTAGTGAAGTGTAGATAACAGTGCAGTTATGTTCATGCAGGCCAGAGGAAAGCATTTCCCATGGCGGCCCAACAGAGGAGCTGTGATTGGTACAACGCCATCTTTTATTATCATCAAGAGCTGGCCTGTTACTGATCCAAATAGCCTTGTCATGTCCCTTTCTGATTACACGAGCAGGTTCACTTTTCAAGTCAACTAGAAGATGACACACTTCCATGCTGTCCTGGTACTGAAAGTGGGCCCAATAACAAGTCTACTTCCAAGTGGTCTTGACTTTGTTTACTTTTGATTTTGTCAAAAAACAGGTCAGCCTGCACTGGAAACACAAAGAAGAGATCACAGAGAAGTAGCAACGGTAGGGGCAGAGCCAACCGTGGGGCACAGAGAGGCAAGAAGGCATCTCAGAAGAGTGCCAGAGAAGTGGCCAGAGGCACAGCCTGCATGAACAAAGATGTCAGAAACTATGAAAGCACAAAGAAGATGGTAACGGAAGCTACAGCAGTGTTCCCGTTCCAGGGAGCTGCCAAGCCTCAAGGCCAAGGATCCTGACATTCAAGCCTCAAGAACTGTGACACTTGCTGCCATTAGGAGCCATGGGTCATGACAGAGAAACCTTGAGATCTGTAACACTAAGTGGTTCTGATTGCGTCTCCTCCAGCAGCTGCTAAGGGTCAGAGATCACTCCAGCTGGCCCCTGGCCACTGACAACCGCAGCCTAGGGCAGTAGGAAGACTCCAACCTGAGTCTCCGGCCTCAGAACCAGGAGCATGACTGTAAGCCCCAGGCAAGTCTGTCATCTCCGGTGCTCAGGAGCTTTCGACGTTCGTGAGGCCCGCAGTAGACAAGGACCCAGGCAGCGGATGGTACCAAGAATACACGGGAAAGAGAAGGGGGCTCTGGAGTGGTGTGTGCTTGGTCTGCGGGTCATCAAGGGCTTCTTGGAACGCCAAGCCCATAGGAGACAGGAGTGATCCCTAGGCATTCTGGTTGGAGCCTGGCCTAGTCGCACCGTGACTTCAGACTTCAGACTTCTGGCACCCTCAGAACTGTGGGACAGTTTTTTGTTGTTGTTGGGGTTTTGTTTTTTGTTTTGCTTTTTTGTCATTTGACCCTCACCTGACAGACCCGCTGCTAGACAGACACCTCTCACGATGGCCATACAGCCTCACAGATACCTTGCCTCAAGCTCGGCACTTCAGATAGTGTTTAAAAGCCAACCTTATAGTACGACACAACTGGAATAGTGGGAATCCCCACCACGGAGGACAGGTCCCACGGACTTACACCATCTTAGTCCAGACCCAGAAGGAAAAGCACGGCAGCGGTGATGAGGACCTAACGGCAGGGGAAGCCGAGACAACGGGGCAGTGAGTGGGGGGGAGCAGCAGGAGGGACTACAGCACCCCACACAACCCTACTGTGCACCCTTCCTAAAAGCAGGAAAAAACCTTATACCAATGCAGGGCACATAGGAGGCGTTGGTCATGAAGCAAGAGGTTCTGGCAGGCTCACAAGATGAGCTGTAATCATAAAAGCTCTGCCCCGGAGCTGGAGGTCAGTGTGATCTCCACAGGCGACAAAGTCCGCCCGCCAGATGAATGCTTTCCGAACACGGGCATCAGACGCCCACGTGTGGCTGGACTGTGACCCCAGAAGGAAGAGCCCGAGGTCATCTTCTGAGAGCAGCAGAGATAGTGTGGACAGGACATGGAGCAAGCCAGGAACCAGGAGGAAGTATCAGATGGGGCTGTGGGCAAACACCCTTCAGATCCCGAGACTGCGCTGAGCATTATTGGAGACCGGCCTACCCAGTGATGGGCTACGTTTGGCTCTGAGCTGAGTGTTCACGTGGCTTAGCATGAAGACACTCATAAGGGAGGGATAAGATGGTCTCCTTCTTACCTGGAGCCCACTGTGCTTAAAGGGAGGCAGGTACCCAGCTCAGCAGCCTGGTCTGGGCCTTCACCAGGCAGTGCGTTTCTTCTCACAGTGTGCTCACCGTGGGCAGGATCTAGTGTCTGAGGCTGCAGCCACTGTGGGCAGATGAAGCACAGTTCCAAGACTCTGGAAAGAGGTCAGAAGTCCAAAATTGAGAACCTGGGTCCTGATTACCAACTGTTGTCGAGGATCCCGGTTCCAGAGAGGCACTGTGGGGATCTAGAGCAAATGAAAGATGAAGCTTTGGAGTGGCGGGGCCGTGTTTGAAGAGCAAGAGATGAGACGGCCAGTGGTGAGAGGAGCCTGGAAGAGGAAAGAGATAGCTGGAGCCTGGCCCCAAGGGCACCCGATCCACTTACCCAGCGGTGCAGGGGGTACTCCAGAAGCTGGACACAGAGACTTGGTGCCATAGTGGGAATGGACGCAAGATTTGCTTCTCGTTGTATGTTGAGGCTTATGTGGTACTAGGATTGTGCTTGGTGGAAGCACCTGGGTCGTGTTTGCAGGTGGCGCCAGCTGATGCTGGAAGTCACTTCATAGATTTAGAGTATGAGCAAGTCTACTGTGAGTGTTCGGCTTGGTCATTGACTGAATATAGATGGGCAGGAGGCCTTGGAGTATACAGGGCCACACAGGAGGGTTACACAGGAGGACCACACAGGAGGGCCACACAGGACAGCCACACAGGAGACAGGAGGGCCACACAGGAGGACCACACAGGAGGGCCACACAGGATAGCCACACAGGACGGCCACACAGGAGGGCCACACAGGACAGCCACACAGTAGAAACATACAGGAGGGCTACACAAGAGGACCACACAGGAAGGCCACACAGGAGGACCACACAGGAAGGCCACACAGGAGGACCACACAGGAGGACCACACAGGAGGTCCACAC
>OU015750.1:116125823-116136387 GCA_907169655.1 Acomys percivali
GTCCGCGCTGGCTCTGGTCACTGGCGAGCAGGCTTTGAAGGTGATGTTCGCGCTGGCTCTGCTCTGGTCTGAGACCCTCTAAGGTGTGAAGAAACTAAGCCACAAGCTCCCAGCACCGTGGACAAAGACATTTCAACTGGCGTTCTTTCAGCACCATGATGGGTCGCACCGCGTGAACCGAACCAGAGTAAAATGCCTGTCCTTCAGTCTGTTTCGTTCAGACAGCTGGTCACAGCAACCTGGCAGTAAGAGGTGAAAAATTGATGCTAAGAAGCATCACTGCCATGGGGGCTCACAGACCTTTGGACCTGGTTTTGCCAGAGGAATGTGGAAAGGTTTGGAGCTACAGGGTAGAGAAGTCTGGCAACTCTGGAAGCCAGGCATGGCCAATATATATGGACACTCTTGGTGTAAGCTGAGCTTCATGGGCCTATCTAGTGATAGCCTGGAAATCAGGTAGAAACGCAGGTAGTAACGTCTGTGCTAATGACACCTCATGACAGGCCGTGGATGCAGATTGTAGTATGGTTGCTACCGGCTGCTCAGTCAGTTTTAGAGTGAAATATCAAAGTAGAAAGATGTGGAAAGTGTGCAGTTTAGGAACACAGATGCCTCTGAAGCTATAGATGAGGTGGATCCAGACATGGTGGCTATAAATACTGAAGAGATTTGTATGATGAAAGAGAAGAAACCATGCACTTAGCACCTGGATAACCAGAAAGGTGCCACGGCAAGACCTGCTCATTGGGGTATAAAAGCGAAAATCCACCTGAAAGACTCATTTAAAACCAATGCTTCTTCAGGGGTACCAGGACCTCCTGGATCAGCCCCATGGGCAATCCGAATCACTGCATCTGTGGGCCCAGGTGGCCAAGCTACAGGCTGAGCAACAGAATTTGGAGTCTCCCACAAGCTGCTGTTTTCAAATGTGTAGAACTGGGGAGTTACAGTGTCACTGAAGCTTGTAGCAAAGCTCCAGAGAAAATCCAGTGAGGCTAGGTGATGTGTGGCAGGCAAAGAGTCTCTTCTGAGGGAGCTGTGAAGTGTAAAGCTGCAAAGCTGAGCCCTACATTGCAGCGGACACTCTAGGGCTCCAGGGACACAAGTGGGCACACTGAGGAAATCTTTAGGCATAGAACAGAGCTGGTCCAAGGGTGAAGTCCATATGGGCCGTGGTGACAGGGCTGTGGAAATGTGGCTAGCTACACAAGTGGTGCCATCATGAGCCCCAGGCGTTGGGCACGGAACTCCAAGGCTTTCTGTTTGCTTTGCCGAGTGTAATTCTTGCATTGGTCTGGGATCTCCTTGCTATCCTGTCATTCTTTCAAATGGGGACATTCACTGTGTCATTGTGTACTGGAAATATATAAGTTGCTTTTGATTGTTACAGGTGCTCACACTTAAGAGAGTGTCTTGACCTTAGAACACTCAGTACCAGATGGAATGTCTCCATCTGAGGCCTCTGTATAAGGCACTTGGTGTTTGGACAGTGTTGGGCCTTTTAAGGCTATGGGGACTTTTGACATTGTCCTGGGTGTATCTTGCATCATGAGAGTACCCATCAGCTAACAGTGGCTAGAAGCAAATGGCTGCGGTTAGGGTGTGAAACGCTCCTAAGAAGCTCACGTGGCCGAACACCTGGCTCTCATTTGGTGCTGTTTTGAGAGGTTTTGGGGGTCTTTGAGACCATGGACCCAGCAGAAGTGGGTCACAGGGTGTGAGGAAGCCTTGGCAGGGGGTTGATGCTGGTTCCCACTGGGAAACCTTCTCAAATCTCTAAAAACCTGGAGTCCCCTGGGAGAAGAACCTTGATTGTGGGTTTGCCTTCCCTGGGTTGACCCATGGACATCTCTTTATTGCTAAGTGACGTAGGATGACCCAGATCACCTTGAGCAGCGCCATCACTAGGCTGGCTGGCTGTAACCGGGCTATGTAAACTAGCTGACCAAGTGAGGGGTCAGCTGTCCTTCCTTGACTTTCCTCAAAGATGGGTCATCCCTGGAACAAGCTGAGCTGACCCTTTCCTCCCCGACTTGCCTTTAGTTGTGGTATTTACCATAACAGAGAGCAGATTAGAAGAAGGCTCCACTTTTATTTTATTTTATTTTTTTTTTAAAGCCACAAGCTTTTTCTTTATTGCTCATCCCCAAGATCATACAGTCATATAAACATCACATTATAAAACATTTTACAAAGTTAAGAAGTCCCACCATTTTATGAACTAATGTTATATAAAAGGCAGTTGTGAAAACAAGGAAGAAAATCGACCAAAGCTGTACAAGTTGGAAATAGTGAGAATTAAAGTCATGACTGTGCAAACGGCATGATGGAAGGCTCCACTTTTAATACAAAGATTCTCTAATATAAAGAGTTCCATCAGTTTTAATGCAGAAGAGCTGCTTTTCACAGAACTATTCCTCAGAACATTGTACTGAGCTCATGTTCCTAAAAGATTATCCCAAAAGGAACAGAAAGAAGCTGATAATTTTTGATAATTTATTAAAAATGTTTGTTTATCTGTCTATATATATTATTATTTATATGTCTGTATATGTATGTTATGTGACTGCCAGAGGATCCTCTGGAGCTGGAGTTAGAGGGGGTTGTGAGCCCCCTTACATGGGTGCTGGGAATTGACCTCAATCCTATGCAAGCACAGGAAAAACTAGTACCTGCTGAGCCATCTCTCCAGCCCCAAAGCTGGGTCATTGTTTTTAATATGCTATGGGCAATACTTGTGCGTTTCTCCTTCATTCCATGTAGTGAACCTGTCAAGCAGGGAGTAACTGTCTCTAACTTAAAGTGAACAAAACAGAAAGCAAAGGAAGCCGTCCCCAAGTCACATGCCCGGTACCCACACAAGCCATGACTTACCATTCCAACACCCAATCCCTCTGCACAGTGCACTGCAGGGCTCCCGTATGGCCCAGCCTTGGCTATGACCCCTCATGTGCTCCTTGGCTTCTAAACAAGCCTGAGGAGAAATCTCCCTGAATTTCACTTTCCTCTGTGTGGCAATAACTGATCTTCCAGTCTCAGTTTCCATCGTCACGTTAAACAAACACATTCCACTTTGATCTCTTAAAGGAGTGACTCATTCTGTAGACTCCTATTCTTCTGTACAATTTCCAAAGAAGATAAAAACCAAAGCTTACAGGCAGCCTGTTTCCTGTGAGGAACCCCAGAGGATGATTTCAGGAGACTGGCACGTGTGTGGGAGCAACTGACAGGCACCCCTTCCTACAGGCTCCTAAGCTGAGAACAAACTCTCAGCCTGAGTCAAATCCCAGCCAGACACTGCACGGCAGCCTCCTGCTGAAGGGACCAGACTCACTCAGAAATAGGCTCCGACAGTTAGTGAATGGCGCCTCATCAGAGAAATCCCACTGAGCGCCCAGCGGAGACATTCACTGTGGTTTTTGTAAGCGCAGGCATGCTCTGCAGATCTTTACCACACACAAAGAAATATTAAAAGTAGAACTGGGAAAGAATTTTTGTGGCTTTCATCCTAGAAAAGGATAGCCTAGGAGCTCTGTGAAGCAAATCAGCATGTCATGGGCAGAACTCATGACATGGCAAACAATGAGAAGTGGGAACCTTGGGTAGCAGCTACTTTACAGCCACAGCCTGATCCCTGAGCTAAGTCCAAATCCTTCACAAGGAACACTGGTATACTATTGGCCTATTTGTGTATGTGTGTGTGTGTCCGTCTATGTGTGTATGTGTGTGTGCATCTGTGTGTATGTGTTGTGTATCTATGTGTGTGTGTCTGCGAGTGTGTATGTGTGCCTGTATGTGCATATGTGTGTGCCCATGTATGTGCGTGCATGTATGTGTGTGTCCATGTGTGTGTGCGCGCGCATGTGTGTATGTGTGTACATATGTATCTATGTGTGTATGTCTGTGTGTGTGCATGTGTGTGCATATGTATCTATGTGTGTGTACATGTGTGTGCATGTATCCATGTGTGTGCATGTGTGTGTGCATGTGTACACGTGTGTGTGTGTGTGTGTGTGTGTGTGTGTGTTTGTGTAGAAGTGAATCCCTATACTATTAACTATTAGTGAGTGAAGAGCTCTGTCACCTGTGGAAATAGACATGGCAGGATTTCTCCATCCTTTGTAGTGTCAGCTTGCGTGGGTTTCTTTTATTCCTGCAGCAGATTTCCCAAAGGAGGGGCTCCATAATAGACGGCCATGTAAGCTCTGGAGTGAAGGAGGGGGCTCCATAGTAGACGACCGTGTAAGCTCTGGAGTGAAACACACAGCAGAACCTGTTCCTTACAGGGTGGTAGCCAGATGGTCATGTTACTGAGAGCCAAATAAGACACATACTTTGCTCTTAAGACATTCCAATATGGGAAGAAAAGCACAATTAACAACTGGGTCATGACAGCCGTGCTACAGTGTATTAACTAAGGACGTGGGCTCGGGGTACGTTTATCTCACCCTGAGGTCAGGAAACACTAGTGAAACACTGTGGACCCAACATGTGCCAAACTAGGGATAAAGGAGACTTTGTTACCTGACCTCTACAGAGTGAGACAGAACCCCAGATATATCCATACAGTTGCCTAAAAACAAAACAAAACAAAACACAACACAATACAACAACAACAACAACAACAACAAAAAAACCCAGCTGGGTTATAACTGCTAAAAGAATGACACCAATTAAAAGCTAAGGGTTTATATGAGTAGAGACTGACTCGTGATTGGACTCACAATCTCCTTTCAGGTTTGTTCTGAAACCAGAAGGCAGTTGTGGCCTCTGACTCCCAGGCTCCACAGGCTGAGCACAAAGGCACAGAGAAGAACAGCCTGACAGCCATCACTGGCGGTTTGCCCCAACGGCCATCATCTGCCACTGGGGCCCGATTAACTCGTCAGCTGAAGCATGATTCAAAATTATTCAGTTTTGAGATGCCTCTAAGTTAGGTTCACATTTGCCAGTATCGGGGATCGCAGAAGCAGCCCAGACTGTGGCCCCTGTGGACCTATTTTGCCAGGCCCTTCTCAGCCACCTCTGAGTCTTGACAGACTACTGACCCAGACTACAGTATAGGAGCCACCGAGTCACCGGCACAGCTGCTTTGTCTCTGTCTCTGAGTGAGACCCATAAGCGTACGGGGACACCTTTCGTTGTTCCCCGCAGCTATCTAGCGTGCAGTTGCAACCTGCAAACATGCATTTGCGAATCTGGAGAGAGCACAGGGCAGGAGGTTATGGCAGGGACTCAGAAGATCCCTTCAAGAGACAGGAGGCTCTGCTGCCACCCAGGCCTCAGAAGCAAACTGATAGGAACAAAAGACAATTAGATATTTGTCCCTAGGAGAGAACCGTGGACATCTCAGCGTGCAGAGGACATGACTCGAGGGTCAAAGTGTGAGTGCGGAGCCATCAGCAGCCCAGCTACAGTTTGAAAGGCTCCCGCTGAGGCACAGCCTGTCTCTGGAAGCTCCTGCCCTGGCTGCAGCCGAGATGGATGGTGCTCAGCTGCCCAGCTCTAGTCTGCAGGGCCTGAGGAGCAGGTGAGAAGACAGAGGCCGACACTGCTGGGAAGCAGATGAGCCAGGCACACTGCGGCATGCTTTCTCCATAACTATCCCCGTTTCTACCAAAGATCGTCACAGTTAGACCAATTTATTTTAGGGTCATTAAATACGACGTGGGCACTCACGGGAGTGCGGGAAGGTCTCTGACTCACACTGGGGCTCTGTGTACATCAAGTTGGTTACAGCTTTCACAAGGACTCTCCGAGCCACCAGACACTACAAAGACAAGCGTGTTGACCACTGTGAGATGTCCTAGCAGCCCTCTGAGAGACCCTAAGGTTAGTGCCAAAAGAACTCTGTTTACAATTTCATCGCGATGGGTTTAAAACACTATGAATAAGATAAGTCACCACGAAGCCATACTTAGTTACCCAAAGTCACAAATACAAGGTCTAAAACCAAATCCAGAAAGATATACAGTTGTAGGAAAACCTGTCATCAATCCTTATGTGCTCAGAGACAGGGGAATGCTGGCAGTTACCACAGGCGATGATGGCTTGATCTTTGAGCTCCACCCAAAGCTTCAGTTGCCTTGATGGTCAGGGGTCAGGTAGAGGTCAGACTGCATTCTGGGAAGAGTCCTCATCATGCCTGCTGCAGCACACACGAGTGCTCACACGAGCAACTGCACTACACCCATCCACAGGTATGCACACTCATTCTCACTCCCACACTTGCATTTTATACACATGCATTCACATACACTTGTAGGCGCGCGCGCACGCACACACACACACACACACACACACACACACACATTCAGTGCCCCCTTAAAGGCTCTGGCCAGCACCGATGTTCATTCCTGATTACTAGTGAAGACAACCAAGGAGGAAGAGGCAGCAGGGGATGGGGTGAGGGTGTAAAGTGGGGGTCCTCCCTTCTCCCCATAGCTGATGATATTTGCAGGAAAGCAACGGCTCCCTCACACAGGCCCAGATCAAGACGACTCTCTCCAGTGCTTGTAACAGTAGCTACTGTCTGTTTGTTTGGGGGAAGTTGCTAACTTTGAGACAACACACGTACTTCTAGCTCAGTGTTATTTAGCATTTTGTCTATTTCCCATAATAATCCCAAGTGGGTAGATGGCTTTTTAAGTCCAAGGTCCAATGGGGTACTCCAGACACCAGCTTACTCTGGCTCCCTGAAGGAGCAGCAGCCCTCTCTCCAGGCAGGAACCACGAGCAAGACTTCCCGTCCCACCGGGCACTCCTTTCCAGTGTTTGTTTCCAGCAGTAGCTGAGGAATGAAGAATTCAGAGCCTTGGTTTGACTTTGAAATTCAAGTTCTTGCGGAAACTGCCAGGTCGGCTGGATTTTTTGCTAATGGCCCTATTGCATTTTGGGTGTTTCCCACTGCCTCAGATTACACTTTCTGTGTATCCTTACTAAATTGATGCGGGCTAGTGGGTGCCAAAGTATTTCTGAATCATCCAAGCAAACTGAAAGAAATACCATGGACTTTTTAGAACAACATGGGGTTCAAAAAAAGAAAGCCACATTAGACTCTCCCTCCAACCACCCATGTTAAGGAATAGACTCTTTCTCACCTGGCCATTTTTTACCAGTATGGAACCCTGTGGGCACCTGATTTAAGACATCAAAGACTCTGCAATGACAGTCTATAGGTCTGTCTAAACGCCCTGACAGAAAGCCATGCTAATAACGTTATTATCAATACAAACGATTCTCTCCCCTTCGGGCTGCTTTAATAGGTGGATATCAAGTTCCAAACTGACCTGTGGCCCTGGCTCAGGATTCTGGCCAGCTCCTGTCAGTCTCAGCGGGAGTGAGCAAGCTTCCATGCACTTCCCTGGTACCTGCCTTCTTTCCCAGTCACTTGCGTGCTTATCAAGGGCAACCTCTGGGCTGGCAGCAGATGAGAACTGAGCCTTTGAGGCTTGCAAGGCCCAGTTCCTGCTGTTCTCTTTTATTGGTCCAGAGGGTCCTTTGCTTGCTGCTCCCCAGCTTCTCCGGGAGTGCAGTCTCCATGGGAAATGCCATTTGGGCTTGGCAGACTGGAAGCAGGGACTGAGCACTCCCACACTGCTCTGCCTGAACCAGTTCAAGTTCTCAGTTGACACTTCGTGGTGTGTTACTGGTCTTTTGGCTACTTTAAGGGTTCTTTTTTCTACCACCCTTCCAGCCCCCACAACATTGGGTAGGAAAGAAAAAAGGCTGGAGGGGGGAGGGAGAGGGAGGAGGGGGAGGGGGAGGGGAGCTGATATTATTAGACTATTTCCTGCTAGTTAGAAGTCTCCAGAGGCAAGTTTCATCTTCATTGTCAGGATACCCAATTTCTTCTTTTCATCTCTTTGTACATGACTACTTGACAAACCACAACAACAGCAACCAGCAGCCAGCAGCCAGCAGCCAGCAGCAGCCCCCTCTTGGGGTTCTAAGCATTTATACACCCTCTCAAGAGTCCCCAGAATTCCAAACATCATACACATATAGAAATTATCTGCAGCTGGCAAAACCACACCCCTGCTAGAGCACCAGGCAAATCCTAGTCAGCTGCTGTGGAGAGTCTGAAGCAGCCCCATATTCCACATTCCGCAATTAAAACAAAAACATATTCTTATAACACTTCTATGTTCACTTTTCTTTAAACCCAAATTCTCTCTACAATGGTGCCATTCCTTTGCTCAGTCAATCCAGAGGATTTAAGATGATAGACACAATGAAAATGCTATTTAACAGGTCAAATTTAAAAAATATACTCGTGTGGGAGGGCGTATGTATAGGTGTTGGGGGGTGTAGTACATATATGTACAGGCACACATGTACATACGTGAACATGCATGTGGAAGCCAGAGGCTAATGTCTGGTCTCATTCCTCAAGGTGCACTCCCTTTATTTTTTGAGACAAGACCTCTCCTTTGGACCTGAAACTTGCCCCCAGGTTCAGCTGGCCAGCCAGCTCCAGGGACTTCCTTGCCCTCTCTCCTTCCCTAGTACTGGGAGTAAAAGCCACAGCTGGGTTTTACATGGGTGCTGGGTATCAAACTTGGGGCCTCCTGCTTGTTCAGCAAGTGTTTACAGACTGAGCTATCCCTCTGGCCCCTTTACAAACAGATTTAAACCCTCATCCAATATGAGCCGCATGGTCACTGTGTAACCCAGCAGGAATGCACCCAGGAGGAGTAATTCCTTCTAGCGGAATTTTTCCTACCACTAAGGCAGCAGCTTCCCAGTCAGGGAAAACTTTAACCCAGTAGGAAAACATACAAGCTAGCATTAAAATATATTTATAGACTTGTGTCAGAGGCACTTGGATAAAATCTAATTGCCAGGCTTCAAATGACCTGCATAGCAGTGGGGAATGTCCCCGTGCCCCATAAAGGAGCTGACCAGAGTTTTGCTTGGGGCTGACAGAATATCCTGCATATACTGTCTGAGCTATTGTTGGGGTGGATTTCCAA
The DNA here is from genome assembly GCA_907169655.1 of Acomys percivali. Taxonomy (NCBI): domain Eukaryota; kingdom Metazoa; phylum Chordata; class Mammalia; order Rodentia; family Muridae; genus Acomys; species Acomys percivali. The sequence continues at coordinate 116,134,799 of OU015750.1, forward strand.
AAAACAAAATTTTTTTTAATTTAAGAAACTAGTGTCTCTGCTTCCCAGTAAATGTAATTATGTAAGTAAGTATTCTAGAAGAGTGCCAGGGGGTGTCCTGGGCAACCCTTAGGGTACAAACAAAGATTGCTTTGGAAATTAGATTTACATACCTTCCCTTTGTGAGGGGATTCTTCCTTGTGTTGTTGTTTTTGTTTTTAATATTTGGCAAAAAAAAAAATTCTTACTTTTAGGTCAATACAATGACCTGAATTCATTCAGCAGATCCTAAAGGGTCCAGATTTGGATCAGGGGACCCCAGTGCGAGGACTCGGGGGACCCCAGTGCGAGGACTCGGGGGACCCCAGTGCGAGGACTCCTGCTCACTCACTCTGTTCTGGAGAGTATAGAGTGCTGAGGTCTCTGTTACCTTTAAGAGCTCTAACAATCTTTTCATTCCATACAGGAGTTCCAGAAAAGAGAGCAGAAGGGAGCGTGGTGAGGGAGAGGGGAGCAAGGGAAGGCAGGCAAGGACAGACAGAAATGGGGGGCTAAGAAAGTTCCTTCATTCAGAAGTTTGACACAGTCTCTAAAAAGTTCAGGCATGAAAACTGTCTGCACAAAGCATCCCGCCCTCCACAGAGGGAAGAGAGGCGGTTGAGTCTGGTGCAGGTGTGAGTGGCCCTGACTCAGGAACAGACTCGGGTTACCCCAGCATCCTTGCCCCAGCGTGGAAGCTTTTTATACTTACCACAGGAACGCATTTGCAGGCAATTTTTAGATACAGCCAGTGGGTTATAAAAAAACAAGGAATTGGCTGCCCTGGGTCTCAGATGTTCTTGATGGGAGTCTTAGCTTTGGAGTTTATGGAAAATAGAGGTTGGTTGGAGGATGTTAATAAATTGCAAGGGTTTTATTGGATAGTAATAAAAAGATCAGACACAGGGCTACGTAATGAATAGGGATTAAGAGATTTTTTTTTTAAGTTCAAGATAATTTGACTCTGAATCTTTGGATCTGCAACATCCCAACTCCTCCAAGTCACCAAGTTCTAATCAGTCAATCAGCCTTGTTGTAGAGTCTCTGATGTAGGTGTGGCCAGTGTGTTCTTGGTGCCGAGGGAGAGACGTTTCTGTTTATGGCGTCATATGCTGAGAAGGAAGTGGTTACCTTCTGCTTTATCTAGAACAGGGCTCACACTTACCTGTAGGATTTCTGCCCCAAGCCCCACATATGAGACAGTATCCTGTTGAATGAACTGAGCCAAGTGTAAAATCTATTTCTCCACCAAACCTTTTAAATCAAATATCACTAACAAATTAACAAAAGTTATTTTTAATTAATTTTGTTTTGTTTTGTTTTGCTCCAAGACATGAGAATAACTTCCTCTAGAAAATAAAAATAATAAAAATCCACTCTAAACTAGCTCAGGTGAGAAGAGTTACTTCCACATGGAGGCCTGTTCACAAGCAAAGAGCAGCTTTAGTGAGAGCCTCAGAAGGTGTCTGACAGGACTTAGTTCAGACCTGGAAATCTGCACCTACGAGTCACTCTCCCTTCTCCCAGTCCTCACGCACAGTCCTCACGCACAGTCCCCACACCCAGTCCCC
>OU015750.1:116148269-116159385 GCA_907169655.1 Acomys percivali
AACCCTAACCCTAACCCTAACCCTAACCCTAACCCTAACCCTAACCCCTAACCCTAACCCTAACCCTAACCCTAACCCTAACCCTAACCCTAACCCTAACCCTGAGGTTTTGGCCAGGATGAAGAACATTACCAAGCAGTCAGTCCCCTGGGTGCAGAAGGACGGATGCAGATGCTGGCTTAATGGACAGCGCCCTCTACAGGGAGGAGACTGTTGGAGGCCAGGACAAAGGACGAGATGAGACTGAGCTCCTCAGAGCCTCCGCTTCATGGGTCTGGACCTTTGCATTCTGTTCCTCTGGATTCCGCCTTCAGGAAGACTTCCAGTACTGACTGTACTCAGGCTCGGCACCAGGCTCGGCACCTCCTGTCAGGATCCCTCCCAGCGGCAAGGGGCTGAGCCCTGGGAACTCGCTACACTCTGACTTGCTCTCAGTACACTGCACTTTCCATACTTTGCTCACACGCAGAGCGGAGATGCTATCCCATTAGCCGAGACCACAGCAGACATCACCACTGTCCCTGTCCTTTGATCACCCTCACCCTAGCCCTTCACCCACTGTCCCTGTCCTCCGATCACCCTCACTCTAGCCACTTCTCCATGTATCCTGACAGAGGGGAGGAGGTACATTCACTCACACACCACCCAGAACCTATAGGCTATACTCAGTCCCCAACTGCATACACACAGGAAGAATAAATCTCAGTAACATGAGGCAAAACAAAACAAAAAAGAAAGAAAGAAAAAGAAAAAGAAAAGAAACTACTGTCCCTTTGGCTTAGTCATTTGTATCAATGTGGTCACTAAAGGACCTTCATGCATAAGTGAGTCATCTGACACTAGAGTGAAGGAGTGAGACCCAGAGGTACATAATCCTGACACTTAGATACTCAACTTGCTTTGTAATCTATGTTTAATTTTTTACTTACTAAACACATTTTTGGGTTCCGCAGATCTTACACCTGCACACACAGGACCCTGCCCAGGTCCCAAATGGTCCACCAGGCAGGACACACACACCCACACTCTGCCCACTAAGTCATCTTTCTCAGATGCATTCTCATCCTGCTGTCTTCGCATCCATGGTGTGCGGCTGGTTTAGACTCCTTCAGAAGGTATACTGCTCCACTGTGTTTTTGTTTCTGCCTTGGTCTGTCATATTTCCTCCTAACCTTCTCTGTCCCCCATGTAGGTGAGCCCCAAGTACTGATAAGACCGGCTGATAGCCCACATTTGCCATCCAGCAGTAAATAATGGGGTACCCTGAGAGTGGAGATCTTAATCTGCTGTGTGCACCATGCTTCTGAGAGTCCAGCTCAGCCTCTGTAGAGAATCGTCTCCCCAATGACCCACACCATGTGTGCTGCTCCACACTGTGCGGGCTGCTCCACACCATGTGTGCTGCTCCACACCGTGTGTGCTGCTCCACACCGTGCTTGCTGCTCCACACCATGGGTGCTGCTCCACACCATGGGTGCTGTTCCACACCATGGGTGCTGCTCCCAGGCAGGTCCCTCAAGGCCCCAGCTGGGCAGTTAGATATTTACATATTTAAAGAAAGTATAAAGCTTATATCACCTCTTAGATTTATTCATAGCACAGTGATTCCGCCCACCTCAGGTTAGGTCCCAGTTTTATATCTGTGGTGCAGAAGGAATTGACACTCAGAGTGTCCCAGCTGGTATGACAAACTATATGCTCAACATCCTCATAGATCACAATTACATGCACACTGCCAACTCTTGGTAAGAAGAGAGACGCCTATAATAATATTAATCATTATCTCTATGAACATGGAGGAATTCTTTAATAACTCAATTGTATATTAAACACAGTGTAATAAAATACAGAAGTATATGAATGTTTAAGAAACCAATGTGGTAGAATAGAGAAATGTGGTAATTTTGGTTCCTTGGGAGGAAGAATTAAAGGGAAATTTTGGACCCTCCTGTAAGAGACCATAATTACAGCCTTTTAAGGAACAACCCAAAGAGCTAACGTTTCAACTGTGACACAAAGGGAAAGAATGGGTTGGTTTTTTTTTTTTTTTCTTTCTACATTTGCCCTTTAACTAAGAAGCAAAAGTTCTTGCTAAGCATTTGGGGAAATGAGAGGCAGCCACAAGAAATTAGAGCTATGGAATCAGCGCATGGGGTTACAGGCCGCTCTGCACTGGGCAGCCCGGGGAAGTCTGTTGTTATTAAACATGGATTGCCGCAAAGATACAAAGTGCAGATCATATGTTGAAAAGGCCCCCTTTGCCCTTCCCTGTGCTTGTCACAGACTGGCCGGGGGTGCATGAGCTCACCCCGCTGGCAGCTGCTTATTCGCCTTTCCGCCACAGGGCTGTGCCACTTTGCCCATAATGACTTCCACAGAAATGAAAAGAAGGTATTTGGGTACACACATACACGCAGCTGTCAAATGCGTTAATGCCCCTAAATATACCCCTTATTCTTAAGTATTCTGATTGTGTAATCACACTGTATAGCCTCTTCAAGGACACTAGGTCCTGTCACAGGCCCGTGCGAGGGGTAGCCACGGGGCATGGGCACAGAAACAGAAACCATCTTGGTAGTGACAGGCCTTGTGTCCACAACTAGGGACAATTAAACTGTAGCGGACTTAAGGGTCTTTCTTAAATACAGACAAAAGCATGAAGGTTTTACTCGGCCTCAGCAACACCCCGGTTCTGACCAGACCAGTGCTGTGCCGCCTGGCCTAAGAGAAGGAGACAGACTGCACGTGTGCCAGGCTCTGTGCGACACAAAGGCTGACCGCAGTGTCAGGATAGGAGGTTGACAAAGGCTGACCGCAGCGTCAAGGGAGGAGGTTGACACCACTGAGCATAGGTTCCCCACCACCACCACACTCCTTCATGCACAAAAGTGACCACAGTGGAGAGCAACACTCTGACTGAAGTGGCCCTGTGCACATGGGGCGACACCCGCTTCACTCTGTCTTCCTATTCAGATTTGCATCTCCTTAGAGGAGAGGCTCTTCATAGATGCTACACACCATGGTAATCTTTACAGCAAGAGACTGCAGCTACGCCCACAGCCCCCAAACAGCTTGGGGAGTTGCCTGGAGTTTATGTTCCCCAAATGGGGGTTCATAGGACTGTCTAACTTATGCATGACTCGATCTGCCACCTTGAAACTGATGCGTGGTTAGAGTACACCCCAGCCGGGGCAGCAGCCCTGGTGTATGTCCATTCTTGAGATCTGGTTCTCCTCACAACATAATCATGTGACTGGCTGCAGTGCCACATGCAGAGCCCAGCGGGTTACAAAAGCCAGCCCCAAAATTTTCTAAGCCCCCACTAGTCCCCGAGGGACCCGGTAGACCCCACACAGAGCGAAAGGTGACAGCCAGTACTTTGATGTGCCCACATGCCCCTGCACCAAACCAGCAGCTAGGTGGCAGCTCTGCCTCCCTCCACAGAGCCTGTTACTCCTCTGGCCAGCACACAGCACCTGACCACAACAGAAACAACCCACGAGCCAGGCAGGCAGCAACCCTGGCCTTGTAATGAGGGAGCCTGCTGCATATCCGGCCAGCCCACAGCACATATGTGCCTGTGCCACCAGACGGCAGTTCCAACCCCTAGTCTCAGCAACCCGCCAGATAGTCAACAGCAACAACACTCACAGCCTAAGACACTGGGGAAGATGCGAACAGCACCAACACCCGCCTCAAACAAAGAACAAGAGGTTTCAAATAACATAGTAATGTAACTCAAGCAGCTAAAATAAAAGAACAAACAAAACCTACAATTTAGTAGATAATAAAGATAAGAAAAGAATTAAATAAAATCAAGACTAAAGGATAATACAAAAGATCAATAAAGCAAAAATTTGTTGTTTGAAATCTCAAAATCACCAAACCACTAGATAAAGAAAGACACAATAACATATATGTATATACTAAAACAGGCAAATTATCATTGATAACACAGAAATATAGAAGATAATTAAAGATTATTATAGCAAAAACTGGATGGTCAGAAGGTGTGACCTGTGGCCTGTGCTCTTCCAGTCTATGAATTTTGGATCTTGAAGACATAAAAAGTTTAATGTCAATATTGATCACTGGAACTGATTCGATCTTTCCAATAATGAATGCTGAAGAAACTAGTTATGCACATGAGAATCGTGTAAAAATCAGCACACAAATTGCTCAGCGAACGCAGTGCTGCAGCTGCCGGAAGAAACCAGGCCCTGGATGGTACAGCAGTGGGGCAGGGGTTCCTGTGGGCTCCTGTGGGCTCCCGTGGGCTCCTGTGGGCTCCTTCCTCCCTCCTGGCTTCAAGAGTGGAAGCAGAGAAACACACTTGCTGAGGGGACCTACACCCGACTTAACGATACAACTGACCATTAGAACCTGTAGGTCCAGCCAACCTAGCTGGAGGGTATTTCAATCCTGTCAGCATTCTGCACGCACAGGTTTCCCTTACGGCTCTCCCCCGAATCCTACAGCCCAGCAGACACGCCTCATCACATTGCACCAGGCGGTATAAACAATCTAGAGATAAACTGGATGGCGTGGCTCTACGTAAATATCAGGCTGTTTGTACGAGGTGTCGCAGCCCGCCCTTGGTGGTTTTGGTAGCCTGGGGCCTGGCACTGTTGCTATGGATATGAAGGCGTAAGTTTGCGTCAAAGCAGACTCATCTAGAACTCCCAAGAGAAGCCTCTGCCCTCTTGATAAAGGGTAGACAGGGTCATTTTCAGAGAAGGTTATTATTCCAGGCCCCAGGTGCCCATACTGTGTAACCCCACAGGCCTTGCTGACTGGTTTTTTTTTTTTTTAGGAGAGGTGAGGCTGTTCCTAGTTATCACAGGCCAGCTGTATGTCTAGGCTACTGTTCTAGAGCAATAATGTAGGTGAAGGTTTTTAGATAAAGGAATTCGGTGAATTGAGAAGTTTAGTGTCCTGTGCACATTTTCTTAAAATAGGCTTCCTCTCTCTCTCTCTCTCTCTCTCTCTCTCTCTCTCTCTCTCTCTCTCAATACACAGTAGTACACCAGGAACCATCAATACATTATTCAAAGTAATAAAGCCATGCCTGCATAAAGGCTCTAGGAGCAGAGTACTTCCCCCCAGAACGTGCTCTATGTGTCTCACGGGCCCCCACGGAGATGAGGAAGCAAAGAGAGGCGCCTCCCACCTGGGCCTGCAGCCCTCACTGCATCCACGTCAGTTAGCTTACTAAACTATTTACCTGTGGTGAATTAGTTTGTGGCTCATGTTCATCTTGAGTCACTTCGTTATTTTTAGGGTAGAAGTTTTTCCTGAGTTGGATGATGGCAGTCTGGCAGGGCTGCTGGCTCAGCCGGTTTGTTTTCCACTCATGTTCTTATTAAGAAACATATTGGCCTTGGAATATTAAACTTTGACTTTATTCTTCTGCTGGCTTGGTCCTCTGAGACCGAGGCGGTGCAAAGTGTACTTGACTTTTTGGATCCTCCTCGTCATCTCAGACCAACCTCGGAGCACCAGGCAGCCCCCGGCCGGGTCATCCCCACAGGCCTCCAGGCGTCCAGGCATAGCCCTCTCGGACCCAAAGTCCCATACCACCCCAACACTGGGCCCGCGGCACCGAGCCGTCTCCAGGCTGAGGACCTGTTTGTTTTTCCACGTCCAAGCCTCTTTCTTCACTCAGCTGGTTGTCATTAGGCCTCTGCAGTAGCAGGAAGATTAAGTACAGCCAAGTCTTTATTCGGACGCATATTCAAACAGAATTCAATCTGCCGTGTTGAAGATGAGTTGAGAAGGTGAAAGAGGAGACGTGGCTCACCCAGGCTCTGGGTGCCATGACTCACGTGGCCGGGATAAAGCTTCAGACCCTTCATAAAAACCCAGCGGCGAGGGCTAGGGCTGAGTCACAGAGTGATTGCCTAGTATAGAAACCCCCTGGGTTAGCTCCTCAGCGATACATAAATCAGGTGTGGTGGCATAGCGCTGTGATTCCAGCACTCAGAGCGCAGACGTTTGTGTACAGGTGAATCCACTAACCTGTCTGTAGGGACCTGGCAACTTCTTATGTCATTACTTGATTTCATGGCACCACCAGGTATGTGCCAGATAAAAGGACCTCGCTGGCCTCCCTAGTGTGCTCTCTGTCTCTGTCTCTGTCTCTGTCTCTCTCTGTCTCTGTCTCTGTCTCTCTTTCTCTCTCTGTCATGGGCACTTCCCTTTTCTCTCTCTCCCTGCCCTCTTTCTTCTCCCCCTTCCCCACAATAAACCTCCTTTATATCAGATATGTTGCATGTCCTTAGTCATTATTATAACAGTGGAGGCTTGGGAATCACAAGTTCAAGGTCACCCTCAACTCCATAGCAAGTTCAAGGTCAACCTTGGCTACATGAGAACCTTTTTAAAAATGAGGAGCTAGGGGTGATTTACTTTTCAAGAAAGGAAGTCCCCTCTTCTAAGTTAGACAGCTCCCAGAGAGAGCTTCAGTGTGCTGTCTAGATGATAAAACCAGCCTCAAGACCACACAGCACTAACTCATATCTGTGTGTGTGTGTGTGTGTGTGTGTGTGAGAGAGAGAGAGAGAGTGAGAGAGAGAGAGAGAGAGAGAGAGAGAGAGAGAGAGAGAGAGAGAGATGAGATGGGAAGTCTCACAGTGGTGTGCATGTGCGTGCAAGCACCATGGAAGCAGGAGCTCATGGCAGAGAACAGCAGTGCATGACAAACCAGGAAGCAGAGAGGAAGTGGCCAGGAAGATTATATTCCTAAGGACCTACCCAGCTAGGTATTATTTATCAAAGTTTCCAGAACATCTCAAAATAGTTCCCGGGAGTCAAGTATTCAAAACATGAACCTATGAGGGACACTTGAGATTCAAGCCACAATTCTACGCCTGGTCCCCATAACTTACAGCCTTCTCAGTGCAGAATATATTGAGCCCCATTCTAAGACTACATAATAACAGCTCCACCATTACCCACAAGTCTAAACACAGGCTCTCTACTGAGGGTTAAGGCACCTGTGAAAACTGAAAGAGAAATTACATACTCCCAATATAAAATGTCACAGAGTAAATATCTTCATTCCAAATGGGAAAAATGAAAGGATATCAAGGAAAGATTTAACTAAAATCAAGACCAAAACCCAACAGGTAAAACTGTACAACCCACAGTTCCCTGTTTGCCATCTAGGGATGTATTGAACCAATTTGAGTTCCAACATATCTGGGGCAGCCCTGCCACCATGCCTTTGCTATGCGAACCTCGCACAGTCTTTTCTTCTGGGCTCTGTAGCATTCCTTGAAAGATATTCCATGTTTCTGGTGTCCACAAAATTCTAGGGCCTCCACTACAGTTTAGGTTCCACCCACACAACATCACACAACACCTTTTCGGGGACTCTCCACAGGAAATCCAAGCCTGCTATTCACTGCTGTCCTCACAGACCTTCCTTTAAGAGAGTGGTGGACACTCGTATGGTCCTGGAGCTCTTGCGTTTTGCTGACCTTTGAACCACACACCATGTGGATGACCCCACGCTCTGCTAGCTCCAGCAGTGTTGGGTCTGCATTTATGGCAATGATGGCAGCGTAGGGCCTTGGTGTTGGATGTGTTGACTGTTTCCTTGTTCCTGTGTGAGTGTAGCTCTGTGGAGGTGTTGCCTTTTACATGGAAAGTCTTTAGATGAGTTTGCAGTTTCACACAATGGAGTCTCACCAATCTCTAAGATGCCTTTGAGGTTCCTTTCTTACTGTTTCGGTGCAATTTTCTTCTCTCTTTTTAAAAATTAAATGTTTTCTTTTTAAGATTACAATTTTATTTTTGTTTGGGGAGATGCCTGTCAAGAGGACAATTTTCAGGCATCAGTTCTCTCATCATGTTTCGTACTTCAAGCTCAGGGTGCGAGGCCCCTCTTTAGTGACGCCAGTCTTTTCAACAACTCTTTGTTCACAGCTTTGGTTCCTCTTTTTGGCCAAACTGTTTACTCCGCTTCTCACTGTCAACTTGTCTTAAAGCAGCCAGTAATAACCATGTCACAGCCCGAACGCTAAACACTGCTGTGAAACTTCCTGTGTCAAGTTGATTAGTTCACTGCTTTCGAATTCAGCGTCACAGAAATTGTCTGTGTATGAGTAAAATGTAGAAAAGCTCTCTGCCAGAGCGTGACGTGAGCGGTCTCCGGCACAGTTGCCAGCACACTCCTCATTTCCGTCTGACACTTCATAGGCGCCGTTCTTCATTGTCCACCTCTGTGTCCACACCCTGGCTTTCTGAGCCCTGGGGGGACCGACATGAAGCTGTCCCTGTGACACTTCAGGAGGTCACATTCCCGCTTGCCTCCTCTTATCAAGGCACAAGAACCAGACAGGTGACAGAAGTCTCTCCACTGTTGGCACTATTAGTTCCTCATGCATTGCTATGACTATAGTACCTGGCAGAACCCAGTTGAGGGAATAATTCTTTATGTTGGATCATAGGTTGACAGGGTTTGGTCCATTCCTGTTTGGTGCCATGCTTTTGAATGGAACATCATGGGAGCAGCAGCATGTGGCAGGAGCTAGCTGCTCGCGTCATGGCAACCAGGCAACAGAGAGCAGTAGGAAGGGATTTTTAGTTACACTCAGGAAACCTCCCTGTTGGGAGTTATTTTTATAGAACTGTGTTTGTTTCTCTTAACCTGGCTGTCACACAAATAACTGAGACTCTTTTATGTTTGTTTATAAAGCTTTACAACACAATTTTGAGCAGTTTAGGTCTGTTCTTAACCATCTCTGTTTTCCTGGCTCCATCTTTGCCAAAAATCCCCAAGTTACATGCTTTGTAGTTCTTTCTTTGCTCCAGCTGAACCTTCATAGTCTCTCCTGTGCTCTGTCTGTGGCCGAATCCCTGCCTTCTCTTCTAATGCCTCTTCCCCTACCTGGCAGGAAGTCCAGCCCTATTCTCTCCCCCTGCTCAGCGGTTGGCTATAAGCTGCTTTATTGGCATACAAGGAGACAGTTGGGGAGCAGAGTTTATATAACACTGAGAAAGGAGGTTCTCAGAACAAAGCTTGCAGCCAGATGTGGGGGTCCAGAAGTCAGCATTTTAATTACACACTAACCGTACGCCAACACCTCTTCCAGTAAACTCTGCTAGCTAGATTCCACCTCCTAAGGTTCCAGAATCCCTCGAAATGGTGCCCCTAGTTGAGGCAAGCATCTGAAATGCAATTTAGACCATAATAGCTCAGCCTAGAGGAGACACATAAAGCACAGATGTGACTAAAGCTGTAAAGGAGTGTGGCCTTCACCCTAAAAAGCCACAGGCAATCAGAAGCGTTTACTCCAGCAGCCATATGGACCTCATCAGACCGAGTCTCTCGCCCAGTGAACCACAGGAATTGAAGACCTTAGTCCAGTAGCTGGTTGGGGCTGAAGCCCTTAGTCTAAAATCACTTCAGCGAACTTGCAGGATATCCCTTTGTGGGTCAGCTTCAAAAGAAAACGCAGCCAAAGCATGAAGCTCACCTGCTTTCCCCGGGAAGGAGCCGAGCCACAGGCCTAGCAGGTGACACCATGGCTTCTTTGCCATGGGTTCTGTGAGACAGGCAATGCTTCCAGTTTGAAGCTGGGTTTAAGTTAATCCACTACACAACAGCCGGTAGCTGTGCACATATAGACTTCCTCTGAAACTGCAGTGAGGGAGAAGTCTGAAGGGTGGATGGCTTCCCTTCTTTTCCTCAATGACACACTGGCACAGGTGTTAGGGAATAAGTTGACATTAGTTGTTGGAAGACCAGTGATGGGAGATGAAGTTCTTGGAGGCGAGTTGTTGGGAGACATCTGGTCCAAGCCTCGGTCACGTCCTCACTGTTAAGGTTTTCTAAGAAGAATGGAGTCAGCCTTCAGATTAAGGGTCTCAGTTTCCTCCTGTTATGGTTTTGAGAAAGTTCTGACTGCCATGCTAATGGAGAGAGAGCTTATAAGAGAAAGCCCTGTAGTCTTACAGTGACAATACGACTTCTACCAGAGTTATCTTTTCCATTGATGTGTAAAGAGGCATGGAACGTAGCCCCATTGCTGGCCTAAAATGCACTATGCCCTGGGTTGGATGCCCAGGCTCACATAAACTGGGTGTGGTGGCACATGCCTGTAATCCTAGCAGACAGGAGGCAGAGGACCAACCTTGCTACACAGCAAGTGTGAGGCCAGCCTGGGATGCACAGGACCACGCCTCAAGCAAACAACAGCAAAACCAGACCACAAATGTGCAAGAAGGAAAAGCAGTATTATTTAAAAGCTTAAGAAGTTTAAATTAAAATGTAAAACACTTTGACAACTGAAATATGTGAGATGTTGAAGAAGAAGAGAGATGTTCTTCAAAATGCAGGGAAGTGTTTCCAGAAATGGTTTCACATTACTGGGTGTGAAATGACATATTAATAAAGAAACATCCTGAAGGAAAAATGGTGATAAGCATTAAAGTGAAGGGTTAAAATTAAACAGACACTGGCTGTGAGAGTCGCACTGCGTATTAGACTGAGCCTGCTGGCTGGGAACATGGAGGACACGCAAACATGTCTCTGCAATCACAGGGGCAGCAGAGTGAGGTAGGGATGGTGACTGTTGAGCCAACCTACAGTGCCACAAAGGAAGACAGTGTGTGTGTGTGTGTGTGTGTGTGTGTGTGTGTATGTGTGTATTATATGCATGTATGTGTATGTATGTGCATGTATGTGCATGTATGTGTGTGTATTTATGTGTGTGTGTGTGTGTGTGTGTGTGTGTTCACAGGCATATATTCTAGGTCCTAGATAGGGAGGGAACCTCATGGATAACATTACTAAGACAAACTCTTCAACAACAAAAAATATATTCTACCAAAAATTATTTTTTTAAAAAAGAAATTCTTTCAACATTTTGACTGAAAACAAACAACATAATTAAAGACAGATCGACTATAAAAATCTGGCTGAGTTCTCACAGTGCAACAATAAATCCTGAAGCTAAAGAAGCAACATGGGCAGACTCTGAGAAAAACAGCCTGATGATAGAGCTGTGCCACTGGCTGGCCAGGGCGATAGAGCTGCCCCATTGGCTGGCCAGGGCGATAGAGCTGCCCCGTTGGCTGGCCAGGGCAATAGGGCTGCCCCGTTGGCTGG
>OU015750.1:116159395-116175053 GCA_907169655.1 Acomys percivali
GCTGCCCCGTTGGCTGGCCAGGGCAATAGGGCTGCCCCGTTGGCTGGCCAGGGCAATAGGGCTGCCCCGTTGGCTGGCCAGGGTGATAGGGCTGCCCCGTTGGCTGGCCAGGGTGATAGAGCTGCCCCTTTGGCTGGCCAGGGCGCTCAGGTGTAAAGGCCTGGGAAGGCCACATGAACCCTGTTGACACAGAATACAAAGTGTCGACCCATTGCCGAACTAGAGTGTCTCAAAGAGGTGGTTTCAGTAAAGTCTTTGAACTGGCAGATGGTTTAGAAAATGTCAGGGTCCTGATGTGGAACAGAATGGACCCTTCGGATGAGCCATCACACTCCCAACACCCAGGAGAAACCAGCAAGTTGACCAGCAAAAAGCACAGTGTGTTTGAGGTTTTGGTTTTGTCCATATTAGAAAACACCAGTTTTGCTTTGCTTTTTAAAAAAAAAAAAACAAAACTATAAAAGACAAATATGAGTTATTAACATAGACTATCAGTAAAAATAAATACCTTGAAAAACTTGGGTTTGAAAAAAAAGACAATAAAACTAGAACTGTAGTAATAAAACTTCCCACAAAAATGACACCAGACTCAGATGTCTTCGTAGGTCTAGACTACCACGGTTTATAAAAATAGAATGGCTATGAATTCACGCATGTCTAGAGCCTCGATAACATGGGGGCACAGTGACCGGCTTTGTGCGGCAGGTGTGAGTCAGCTAAGCTCTGGTAAGAGCCAACTGCAGCTGTAACTACTGCAGAACAAACTCTGAAGTGGCTTGGGGAAGCCTTTAGGACACTGCGGACAAAGCTGCTCGGCGGCCCCAGGGGCAGGACAGCAGCTCACTGTTACCTGCAGTCACCTTGACAGTGCCTGAGCAAATAATATTTACTCTAGGCATGGTGGCGCACACCTTTAATCCCAGCACTCGGAAGGCAGAGGCAGAAAGATCGCTCTGAGTTCGAGTCCAGCCTGGTCTACAAAATGAGTCTAAGACAGCCAAGGCTACACAGAGAGACCCCCGTCTCGAAAAACCAAAAACCAACCAGCCAACAACAACAACCACAATATTTACAATCTTAGCCTATCAGAGTGGAGACTGACTTCCGTCCTGGCGGGGGATGTTTCTCTGACTCCAGTTAAGGGTCATCCTGAGACTCTGGAGACAGCGACACTAAGCGAGTGCAAGGCCACTCAAGCCGGTGGCTGGATAATATGGGAGACTGAGACGAATATGGAAACTGAGGCAGTCAGCATTTTAAAAAGATATGCCTGCTTGGGAAACTGGAGTCCTTTCTCGGTGAGACTTCCGTACACTTGTAGCAGCACACCACTCAGCAGACACTCCTCAGCCGCGAGCGTGCTCCAGAGCTCCTACAGATAACCGCGCCGGCAAAAACAAAGGCCTGCTGTGGAGAGAACATAACAAACTTAGCACTGAGAAGTGTTTGACGATGGAGACTACACATGCTGCCAGGATATCCTGCCCTTCAGAGGAACCAACAAGCTTTCTTGTGTGCGCCAAGTAAAGGACCAGGGGTTGAGGGGAGAGCTGATCTGGGGATCCCGTGAAATCATAAAACTCACATCGAAAAACCAGCCCAAAGTGGAAAGATGAGGGCTTGTGGGAATAGAAAAGTCTAGAAACTCTCTGGGGAGTTGACAGGAACTGACTGGGGAGTTTGGATGATTCCAGTTCAATGGAAGGGGAGCAGGACTGACCAGGGTGCCAGTGGGGTTGGGTGCTCTTCCCCATCAGCTGGCCAGAAAATCCTTCCCAATTATGTACGAACGTTGCCTGCCCACCCAGCACTGGTGCGGTTTTAACCTCTACATTAGGTCTCAGAGTGTATGGGAAATGGATGCTAAGCGTTGCCTTGGTTTGTCCCTGCTGTTATAGCAAGCTGGTTCATGTACCCTGGCTTAACTCATAGGCATCGCTGACCCAACAGAGCCGAGACTAACCCAGGCTGAGAGAGTCTGCCTCCTTCCTTCCTTGAGCGTCAGGGAGGCTCACTTGGCCTCTTAGAGGTTCTTCTTCATGAGTGAATCGAACAAGAGGCACGGATGCTTCCAGCTGGCTACAAGCTAAGAGCCAGCCCAGCGCTGAGGCCTGCTCCTGGCTTCTAGCTGCACGGCCGTCAAGGTGGCCAGGCCTTCCTTGCACTTTGCCAGACTCTGTCGTTCTCAGATCATGTGATCTGCTGGGTCCACCTGGGCCTTCCGCCCACCAGGCAGCCACCCATCCCAGTCAACTGATGAGCACCGTCAATCCCATCTTCAGCAATACTCTGCTTAGGTACAAGGCAGATGTTTTTGTGGACAGGGAAAGGAATGTGGACTTTAGGGGCATTACTGAAAGATCTTTATTATGTATGTGAACCACAGCAGGGACAGGTGTAGTTTTAGGCCTCAGTCAGCACTCCTGCCTGGTAGGAATCAAATGCTGTGGAAACCACAGACACTTGCCAGTTCCGGTTCTGGGAGGTGGGGTTAGAGCCATCTTCCCTTGTCCCTGGGCAGGCACTGTGGCTCAGAGTGAAAGAAGCAACCCTGAGCTGAGTTTGCACCCAGGGACTTCCAGGTGAGTCCATGGCTGACGGAATGGAAGGCAGTGGGCAGGGTCCTGGCTGAGCTGCTCCCAAAAGCCACTACCAACTAACTACATACCAAGAAACAGCCTTGCCTCGTCTCTCACTGGGGTAGCTGCATGAACTCTGAGGAGTAGCAGTTACTCCTTGGTTGGCCCCAGGTCAGGCCGCCCCTCGGAGCCCATCCGAGCCCGCCTGAGATCCCTGACGTACAGACCGCAGCCAGTGTGGTTGACGGGGACTGTCAGCAACAAGACCTAGAAACGTTGAAGGGACAGGCTTAGGGCTCCTCTATGAGGGCTCATCTGGACTACATTAATGAAGGTGGGAAAGATTAACTTAGAGTGGGAAGATCTGCCCTAAACATACAAGGCCCCACTCCACGGCTTGGTGTCCCGGACTGAGTGAAAAGGAGAAATCACGCTACCAGTGGACGCAGTGTAGCCAGCTGCCGCACACTGCTGATGCCGCCGTGACCTCTGCACCCAGAAATGGACTGTACCTTTCGTCTGTGAGCCAAAATAAACCGTCTGTAAGTGGCCGCGTCAGGGATTTTGTAACAACAGGAGAATAAATTAATACAGCGCTCACTTTACGAAGCCGCAAAGAAAAAAAAAAAAAAGAAAGAAACTTAATGTTTGTATCTTAGCGAATGAGGGAAGCTGGGGGAAAACACTGTGTTTAACCTGATGTAAGTATCACATGACATATGTGTGAATGGAGAAAACACACGATATTTAGTAAACTGGTAATATTCGAATGTTCTTTTGTATCAGTTAAAATTTAACTAAAAGAAAAATCTCTTCATAAAAGGTCAGTTAGCCTAGCCTAGCCTGATGGGTAGAGAGCCCTCTTTTCTGCTTTGAAAGCGCTTGCATCAGTGTCTCACCCATGGCCAAGGGCTGGCTCCGTGGCCAGGACTGGTTCTAGCGCTCCTGGAAGATTCTTTTATACCTCTGTATTTCAGAATCTGTAGTCTAGGACCTGAGGGGGCCTTCAGTATGAGTACCTCATGTGAATAAGAAGAACTGAGTTCAAATCGCTGGTGCCCACATAAGAGGCTGTCACGCCCATGCAGGCTTTTAACCCTAGCACTGGTAGGGCTGGGCACAGGGGGCTCTTGGGAGCTTGCTGGCCAGCTAGCCTAGCCCAGATGGTAAGCCTCGGCTTCACTGAGATCCTGTCTCACAACTAGGTGGGGAGCAGTAGAGAGAGGCACCCAGATGTCTACTCTTGGAGTCTACACATGCACACTCATGCCCCCACATACCTCCATGTGTGCAGCCTTCCCAAGGGCATGCCAGCTTTGATCTTGGTTGAATAATCCAAGACTGTCTTTCAGAAGTTTTGCTGTTCAAAATCAAATGCCACTAATTCAGAGGATTTCTGGCAGCACTGAGATGGTGAATCACGTGACCTCACTTACAATCTGGGTTCTGCATACGCGTAACTCTTCGCCCTGCATCACTCCGTTACATGCCAACAAATGCTACTCAGCTTTGAGACTATTCTGTGTTGTGAAACACAGTGTTTTCCCCTCTTACAGAAACATGATGGTTTAATTGTGGAAGACAGTGGCTTTTTACTGGCCTGCTACGATCATTTCTCGGCATGTGTGTATAAACCCATGGATGTTTAACTTTGAAAGTTACTGTCTGAGTTGATTACTTGCTTTTCAGAAGAAACCATTCCGTGAATTTTAGCTTGGGGTTAGGACAACATTTTCAGCAATTTCTGGAATGGCCCTCTACACATTTCTTCCACTTCATACTACATATTTATGCAAAACAGAATTCTCAGAATGGAGAATTATAAAATCAGAATGTAGATCCACTGTAGTAAATGAAGGTGTCCTGTGTCTTAGAGAATCGACAATTTAGCCAAGATCTGATTCTTTATATACAAGTAACAAACAAAACTTACTAGTTTACAAATTTGCTTTTGTCTTTAGTAAATGGAAAAACTATATATACAAGTAATTGTTTTTAAATAAATGTATTATTACCAGTAGACATTTGGTTTTTATGTCTGTTTTATATGCCTATGTACTCGAGACCCTGTAAAATTTTCTTGGGGAAAGTGGAGTATCTGTGGGAAAGTGGAGTATCTGTGGGAAAGTGGAGTATCACGAGTGGGCAAGTTCAAGATGCTTCTCTAGAATCAGTAGGACACGGTGGTGCCTTTCTTCCTAGCACAGAGGGAGCCTGAGTCTTTCTAGATGACACATTGGTGACATGGTGGTCTCCAGCTTCCCAGAGCAAGTCAGAGGAAGTCAACTGTGCAATTGTGTTAAACTTCTGGGGTCTGCAGAGCCTAGAACAAGCTCCCAGCCTGCTAGGATGCCAGATGGAGTGGGGAAATATAAGGGAGAAGCAGCAGCCAGCAGAGCAGAAGACACTGTGTGGAAGATCTGTGAGTGGAGACTCGGTGTCCCCAGGGGCCCATAGTGCGGACATACCACTCCGAGTTGCCTGTGAAATCTCCAGTTTCTATCCACACCTGCCCATGGCTTGTAAAATTGATTCACACAGTGATGAGAAGAAGATAATGAAGTGCTGACTACTACTCTGACATCGATGAGTGATAACCTTGGGGACCCAGCCATCCACACACTGTACTTACTGAATGGGCTGTTTATTCCCCAGAGTTCTCAACTACAGGCAAATGGCCGTTCCTGCATTTGTTTTTCCTTTGGTGAGTGAACATGATATTACAGTTATGCAGAATAAACTGCTCCAGAGGACAACACTGGGTTCTGACTTGAGCAGAGCCTCATAGGTAAGAAACTGTGAGTTCACACTTCCAGCCAGCCAGTCTCCAGGCTGTTTCTTCAGGGGAAAACATGGGCACTAAGGAAAACTTCTAGGTCCTGCTACCAAGGAGTGTAGGCCAGTGGGGACATGGAGGTACAGTTGCCAACACCACAGAGAAGGAAGTCATCCCACCGGTGACCACTGTGAAGATGGGGTCCCTCAGCATCTCTGAGGGGTTACAGCTCCATGCCCTAGCTTGAGGATGGCCTGAGGTGGCCACCTAGTATATTACAATACTGCCACAACCCAGGTCAGTCTTCTGAGCAGATCAGAGTGTGAATGCAGAGAGCTGTGCTGCACTGAGTCCTAGCTAAGGGCTCCCACACCCCGCAGGTCTGGGTCATGTCACCCACGGGAACTTCTCATAGTGGGCCTTCCTTTCAGACTTAACCATTACAGGGACCTGACATCTTCCTCTCTGCCTGTCTTGTGCTTCCACGTGGACAGCAACACACACACACACACACACCACCACCACCACACCCATCATTCCCACACCCCTACCACACCCACTAATACCTGTACTGGCCACACTCTGCTATCAAGCTACAGGAATCCAGATGTGACCTGGGAGCTGCTATCCAGGCCTCCCTCTTGGTTTCTGAGGCTTTGTAAAAAGCTCCTGGATCCTCTGCCCTACCAGAGAAAAACCATTGGCTCTTCCGCTTTGCTTAGTTCGGCATCCCAGATGCCAATGAAACTCGCCATGTGTTTGGGATCCAGACACAGCCGTTGTGCTGGGCTGCAAAGCTGGCTGGAGGCCCCGATGGACAAGGGTTCAATCTGAGTCAAATATCTGTCACTGTGGATGGGAACATGAGTCCCGGTCGCCCCATATTCCAACGCGGAAGCTGTCGCATAGACTTTCATAGTCTCAGAATGAGAGAATATCTAAAAGCGGTTTTCAGATACATTGGTGTGAATGTGGAATATACAGGCTAGGGAAAGCAGGGGACACATCTGCCAGGCCTTGGATACAGATATCTGATGATGTTTGCATCTTTTTGGTTGGTGGAAATGAGTGGTATGCTAAGTTAATATCGTCCAAAGGTTTAATCTGGCAGTTGAAAAGACTGTAGACACAGACATTGGCAGTGAACAGCTCCCAAGGAGACTGAAGATAGCCCAACACAATCTGGCTCTGGACCCGTTAACATCCCAACTCTCTCCAACTGGGAAGTCCTAATTAGCCAATCAGCCTTGTAGAGTCTTCTACATGGCGTGGCTTTTCTCTGTGGGAGGCTCAGTTTGCCATCCCCAGCCTCCTGCTGGCCACCCCTCACTATCAATCTCTTCTGGGCTCTTCATCACCAACACAACACCCTTTGCTTTGGAGCTCGGCATGCAATTGCTCAATATAGGCTGAGCCTAAAGCGAGAATGGAAAACACATTTTAACAGCAGATAACATATTTCGAAGTGTCTACTTTAAGCATTTTGGGTGGCACTTCATATGTGGGAAGACTTTTAGACAGTCGTTTTTCCTATTTGTCATCTGATATCCTGGAAGGAAGAAAAAAAATAATAATGACAAGAGCAGAGTCATTACAAAATCCCCCAATCATCACTGTTGCCTCTCCCTCAGTGTAATGGCCACTTCTATCTGGCTCCTGGCTCTCGTGTGTCTGATATGACCCCTTGTAACACAAGGCGGGAGCCCATCACCTCAGCCCAGCATGCCTCTCTCTCAGTATGGTGGTCGTCTCATGTCAGCCTGACACAAGCTAGCGTTATCTGAAAGGAGGGAACCTCAATTGAGGAACTGCCTCCATGAGATCCAGCTGTAGGGCATTGTCTTATTAGTGATTGATGAGAGAGGACCCTGCCTATTGTGGCGCTGCCATGCCTGGGCTGACGGTCCTGGGTTCTATAAGAAGCCAGGCTAAGCAAGCCATGGGGAGCAAGCCAGTGAGCGGCATCCTCCATGGCCTCTGCACCAGCTCCTGCCTCCAGTTCCTGCCCGGCCTGAGTTCCTGTCCTGACTTCCCTTCTATGATGAATAGCAAGATGTTCCAAATAAACCCTTCCCTCCCCAACTTGCTTTTTGGTTGCTGTGTCTTCTCACAGCAATAGGAACCTGGACTAAGACACTCAGGCTGAGCAGAAGAGGCATGGGTGTCTGACCAAAGGGTATCTTCCAGAGAAATCCTCTGAGAATCTGGACCCAAGGTTCACAGCTAACAGGTGAGCTTGGTGATGATGTGTCACTTGCAGTCCACTGCACAGAGCAGAGAATGGCAGTGCAGCCAGGCGAGTCTTCAGATCGGTGTGGGCTGATCATAAATACCTCAGAGACAGAGGCTTTATGCTTCCTGGGGCATTTCCAGAAGGAACTAGCTGCCATACTTTACTGCATGCACACCTCTGCTGCATTAGGGTCAGTGGACCAGCCAGTCACCCTGCCTGCGAATGTCCCAAGACAGTCAAGAGTTTGACAACCATAGATGGATTTGGTAGATGGTCCTGCTGATCTGTTCTGCTTTGCTCTGTTTTGCCAAGGAGAATGAGTGCTGTGGTGTGTGTGTCAGGGGGAGGGTTTCCGCACTGGGTTTCCTGGCATGGTATGCCAACATTGGTGGCTGAGAGTTCTTAAATTCCATATTTTGGGGTGGAGTCAAGGTGGATCTCACCTCTCCTCGTCTAACTTTCTTCAAACTTAAAAAAATAAAAACAAAAAACATTTCTTTCTTTGTGTTTCATATTACCCTGAGTTTGAAGATGAGAGACTATGCAAGGAGCTTCAGCTATGTGGGAGGCTCAGTCCTGAGCCTCCTTGTCAACAGTGGACTGCCACCTCTTTAAACTGAGATTTGAGGTCAGCGAGGCATGCACTATTCAGATTGTACACATTAATGTTTACATATCTCAGGAAGATCCAAGACTATGCAAGGATAGGCAGATTTCTCAACTTACACAACTAATTAGGAGCAGACTCTGGGTCTGAAACCCAGCTTGTCTGAGATCCAGTCCCAAGGATCCATGGCTCTGTCTACAGAGGCCGAATGACTGAACGAAGAATGGCATTTGAGAACGTTCTGTTCAGATGCAGTTGGAGAGTCATCTCATCTGTATGCCAGAGTCATTTCCAGAAGGACTGAGTTGTACGCAGAGTTGTACTTGGAAGGATACACACAGTACCTGGTATAGAGAGGAGTGGGTAAGTCAAGACTCTTCACCTCCCAGCACCTGCCCACAGGATGGGGTGCAGGCGAGATGAAGCAAGGGGGGGCAACTGGAGACCAGCTGGAGCTGCATTCACAGCCAGCCCCTGACCTGTCAGCAGCACCACCCACTGACTGGCTCGGGAGCTAGGTAGACAGAACTGGGGAACGGTGCGTCTGGGTCCTCCCTCTACTCCTGGATCCTTGTCAGATGCAGCATCCTCCTTCAGCAGCAGCCTGTTGGTGTAAGGGATCCTAGCTTTGCTGGCTCCAGATAATTTTCAGCCGCCAGTCTTTGCACATGAAGAGTACAGGCCACAGGCTGTGTTGATCCTCTTGTCCTGCCCTGGAGAGCTGGGCCCAGTGGGGTTAATGAACCCAGCTTATCAGGGGGGAAGCGTCAAACAGCAGCATGCTCCCCACAAATGGCCTGATCCCCATCTTCCAGTAAGTGATGGTACCTTGGTTTTAATTATGACCCGATAATCGGGGTGAAATGAGCGCGTCAGAGAAGCCGTACAGTGGAAAACGAAACCTCATAGAGAGGGAATCAGGGCAGCAAGCCCAGGGACTGCTGGGAGAAGAACCAGTGACGTCCCTAGAGAACTAAGAAGACATTGCACTCATGAACCACGAACAGCACAGCAGGGAACAGGAGCAGTCACAGGAAAGGACTCCTCAGAAAATGCTCGAAAGCCCTTGATGAGAGCTGCTGTGGTCCCAGAGGTCGCAGTTTGATTGTGCCACACATCCACAGCTTTGTAAGCACCTCAGGCTCAGAGTGCGTTTGCACACACACACTAGCGCGTACAGGCATGCGCACACACTGGGTGGGTCTATGAGGAAGAGTATCATCACTACAGTCAAGTAATGGCGTGGCCATGAGGTAAGACACTGGCTCATTTGCTGTAAGCTGATGGTCCTTGAATTCAAAGCACAAATTTATTTTCTGGAAAGAAATGGCTCTTGAAGTACACGTGCTGGCTGCTGAAACTCACTGGGATGCCCTGCTTGGAGCTGTGTTATGGTTAAAATTTTAAAATGGCATGAGAGGCAGTAGCTTTAGAGTCAACAGCTAGAGAGATCTGAGACGAAGGAAACTGTAGCTTAAACTAACATTCGAGTCAAGAGCCGTGGGGTCTTGGGAGCACAGAGACTGCGCCACGTGTGCTGTTAGGTTTGGATGCCGGCAACTTTTATTACTTTGGTTGGGATGGGTGGGTCTTGCGGATTTGGGGGGTTTCTGAACATATTTATAATTAAATACAAACCATCTGAAAGAAAAAAAAAAAACAGCCTTAAAAGCACTTCCAGGCATTTTCCTGCTTGGTTTTCAAAGCATGGAAACGCCAAGGAAAATCTGATCCTTATGTTTGGTTAACATTAAGTGTGAAGCATCAGATGAGGATCTTTAAAATTATTCACTGAGCAGGAGGCTTTGCTTGCTGAGCCCATTGGCTGTCCATGTGCCGTCCCCTTGGGACTCTCTCTGAATGTTTGTGATTCGTGTTCCCGTCTCGAGGCTATAAAGGTGACGTCTCTGGGAGTCCCCTGCCCACAGGTCCCTGTCAGTCATGATGTCTGAGGAAGTTTCTCACACAAGGATGGAAGGCCTTGGCTTGGGACATTCCCCACAGTAGGGATTCAAGGGATATTTGCCAATGGCTGTGTGACCCACTCAGGTGTGCTCCCTTCCTCACACATCCATGGCATCTTGTGAGGGTTCCATGGCTCTGAAACCCTTTTCCTTTCATGTTCAGGTGTGCCCAAGGCTTCCCTTCCTTCAAACTCCTGTCTGTTTCCAGATGAACACATCTGCGGGGTTCTAGACAGGACAATGGCAGATACATCTTCCTTGGTGATGTAGCAGGCACGATGGGGATGTTCCACTTGGCAGGAGTGATGAGCAAAAATCGCAGCCAGAGGACTGGTGTGCTCACATTCCTCAATCACATCGTTAGAGTGGCCTGGTAGCACCACCTGTGGACTACTTGCCATGGAAGACGAACACTGCAGGCCTAGAGCTTGTTTCACCTGCGGTTGAAAGGTTCTGACATTGCATGATGGATAAGGGGCGGGACACACACACACACACACACACACACACACACACACACACACTCATACGGAGGCAAACATCTTCAAATTGCAACATGAAGTTTTGTAATATAGAATATAACTGATAGAGTCTATAAGTTGCATGTCCAGGTCACAAGCTAAATGAGACTGAGTGCCGGACAGCATGACCAGGCATGTCAGAGGGACTTATGAGCTGCCTTTTCATGAGCTCCAGGCTGCAGTTACCATGGGCTGGGGTGGGTGGGACAGCTCCGCTCTGCTGTCCTGCTCCTGATTTCTGGTCATTTCCAGCAACTTTAAGAAGTTTATGAAGACCCAGGACTTTGCCCATCACAATAACTTCTGAGGAAAGAGCACTTCATGCCTGAGAGAGAGAGAGAGAGAGAGAGAGAGAGAGAGAGAGAGAGAGAGAGACAGACAGAGACACAGAGACACAGAGAGAGACAGAAAGACAGAGAGAGATAGACAGAGAGAGACAGAGACAGAAACAGAGGATATGAGTGTGTGTTAGCTCTAGCTCCTGAGATGTGAGTGGCCAGAGCCCATGGGCTATTACTGAGCATAGATTCCCCCACATTAGGCTATGGGGTCCCATCCATGTGCCCTGCCTGCTGACTTTTGCATTAGTCTGCTTTCTGAGCCATGTGGTACCACCGTCCTCTTTAACATTGGAAACCCTTGGTATGTTTATATTGAGATCAAAGCTCCTTGGTTTTGTTTCTGGGGTTCAGTCTTGCACTGTTTCACGCTGTCACCATTCTCCTGTGGTACAGACACCAATCTCCACAGGGTGAGGTTTTGTCTGAAGCCTCTTCTGTCATAAGAAAATCAGGATGGTTTTGATGGTCAGTAGAGATCTGTGCAGCACATCTGTTCTCAGCAGCAGGTGGATGGTGGCTGAATGTGCAGAATAGACCAGGACCCTGGAAAACTCAAAGGTCAGTCAATCAAGCCCATGGATGCACCTGAAGCCATATAAACACCCTGGTGACTTCAAAAATGGAGGTGAGACCTTGGGGAAAAACTTGAAACTTGGCTGTCTGGAGAAGCATCAGGCGAGAGGGCAAAGGAGAGAGTTCCAGCAAGGCAGGGAGGGGCCAGGAGTAGCGTGTGGTTCTCCTCCCCCTTCTCCCAGCCTTTCGCCTCCCATTTTTCTCCCTCCCTCTTCCATTTTCAACTTTCCTTAACTTCGAGTGTAGTTGACAGATGGTGAGCAAGTGGGGGAAACCAATGATTCTGGAACACTGGGACGCATAACCCAAAACGGAACTGGAGTTGTGTCAGTCAATTCTCAGACCTTCCTGGTCATGGTCAAGGAGGTGACGCTCTGGGATTCAGTGGGCCAGTGTGAGCCTCTGTAGACACTGAAGTTATACCTCGAGCAGCAGAAGTCACAAGAGAGAGGGAAACAGTGGGCAAGGCACAAGTGCAGGTGAGGCTTGAGGACAACGGGAGATGGCTGAAGGTGACAGGGAGGGGCTGCAGCAGCTGACTTCCAGGGGCTTAATACCATTGTCATTTACTGGAAGCACAAGGGGCCAGACATTTTCAATAAACAGTGAGAGACCCTGTTTTGAAAGAGAAAGACGCTGGCCTTGTCATAAGGCAGGTGACTTAGTGAGTGGGTGTCATGGTCAAGAGACAGGTGAAGCAAAGAGAAACACCCACAAGTGTCTTGCATCCACATCATCACGTCCAGATAGTACTGCTGGGACAAGTGCTCTAACAGGAGCTAGCAACACCGAGAGGAAGAGCCAGAGTCAAAACCAGGTCCAGTCAGTAGTGTGGGGTGGAGGGGGGACAGGATGATGCCAATCCTCAGAAGTGGTGATGTCATGAGGAGATGGCAGGGACATGAGAGGAGCATCTTACACTGCTGTGATCTCAGTGCTGTGAAAACAACCTACGTGGGGCCGATAAGCCAGCCAAGAGTGGAGAGGCCAAGTTTTCCATATTTAACAAGATGTTTTAGTGTCATCACGACAATCCCAAATTCTTTCTCCATTAAAGCTATTAGTGGGGAAAAAAAATTTAAAACAACAAGAAGGCAGTTCTGACTTTAAGGACTCTCTTAATTCCCCAAAAGCGGACCCTGAAACACTCAATCACTTATCTCTAGCTTTCTGAGTGCTGGCGTTTCTGGCTGCTGGGGCAATTTAAACGTTTGATTTAAATAGAGGGCTGTCAGCTATTCTATTTGTCCTGGAATGTGGGCTGTGATTAGAGTAAAATCTTTTCAGTAAAATTAACTGTCTGTTCAGATTTTCATCACCAGCAATCCTTAAAAAAAAAAAAAATAGTCGAGACGTGGAGAGAAAAGAAGAAGAAAGTTCGGAGGCAAAGCTTGGTCTGAGTTCTGACACTGTGGCTGCAATTACTCCTCACAGCAGGAATGTTCTGGGCCTGGCCTGGCCATGCTCTTGGCCCAAGGCTGCATTGTTTATGCCTGCAGAGACTCTTGGATTCATGTCCTTTGATTGAGCACTTTTATGAGGTCTGCATAAATCACTTCCCTTAAGATGGCAGCCCTGGCATGGGCTTGGTTTGCCGTCTTACAGGCATTTTGATGTGACAGCCGACTTCTCTGTCTTCAGATGACCCTTCTGCTCTGAATTCCTTTGCTCTGGACCCAAGGAAAGTTCCCAGTGATGGCTCAGACATGCCCTTTAACCCAGTTTGTGGCTGTCTATTAGACAAACTCTTCTGTTATTCATCAATTGCAAGAGCAATTGGTAAAACTATGGAACGTACATTAATAAATGCATCTTCTAGTTCTCCCTCACATCGTTGTGAGGTTAGGTTTAACCATGTCTTTCTAGAACAGTAGCTCTCAACTGTGACCCTTTAATACACTTCCTTCTGTTACAGTGACCCCCCCCAACCATAAAATTATCCTCATTGCTACCGTTATGAATCATAATGTAGACATAATATGCAGCATATCAGATATGTGACTTCTGTGGAAGGGTCATTTGACCCCCCCCAAAGGGTCATGACCCATAGGTTGAGAACCACTGTTCTCAAAATTTGTCTTATAAATGTCTTAATGTTTGTCCCTGTAGGGGCCAACAATATCTCAAGGCATAAAAATTACCCCAAATAGTGATAGATAAAATTAGACATCAGAAAAATTTAAAATACACATTTCTCACAGGACAACCTTAAGAAAACAAGATGTTTTCATTCACCTCCACAATACACAAAGGACACCCACAAATTAACCAGAGCAAGAGAGTGGGCCACAGTGAAAGCTGAGTAGCAGACTCCAGGGACACTTAACCAGACAAGCACCCCAGTGGCCAGTGGACAATTGAGGGAGGGACCAAGACTTTTAATGACTAAGACATGCAAATAAGCCTACGGGGAATGGAGCCACGCTACTGTCACAAGGTCACAAGGATGTGTAGGCTACAGAGGCCTCCAGCGCAGCTAGTGAGGGCACAGCGTGAAGAACCCTCATCAATCACTGCGGCTGTGAAATAATCTATGATTCCAAGCACACTCTCCAGCCTCCAGCAGTAGTTAGGTTCACAGAGCCCCTGGCCCCTGACCCAGCAGTTCAGGACAGACACAAATGGACATGTACACAACATATACAAAAGAATGTTCACATACGCTCCACGTGCAGACACCGTGCGGTCCATGGCCACGGGCTGCATAGGTGAAGCCTGATTGGCTGACGGAACCCAGGGAGCCGGGGGTGGGGGGTGGGGTGGGGGGGTGGAGCTGGATGCAGAGCTTTGGTAGGCTGCAAGCAGAGAGAGGAGAGACAGGTCACAAAGACTAGAACCACCCCTGGCCATACCTGTGAGGGGTATCCCTCCAGGTCCCACCCTCCCCCCCTTTTCCACCCTCCCCACTTTACCTAGTCCTCAGAAATGTAAGGTCAAATGCAGTAACTTATGTACCGCAAGCATTTTGCTAAGTTTAAAATATAAGACAAGTATGTTTAAAGTTTTTCCATAACCAGAATAAATGCTATTGTTGATAAGAATGTAAAAAACAATAAATAAATAAAGACAAGACTATTACAGAGCCGAGTAAACCACCTGTGTCAATTAGTAATGACTCCAGGTAACAAGAGCCTTTGATATAGAGTAGCAGAGCCAGGCATAGCAATGGGGTCTGTGAACTATTGAGTTGCTGGTCCAGGAGTTTCCCCCTAGCAGTATAGAAAAGACCTTGCTGTAGTCCCCACCATGTTCCAGACAGGTGGAGGCAGAGAAGCTGAGAGGCTGTCTAGAGACCATCCAGTAAGGAACCTGTGGATCTCAGAACCTATGCCCCTGGGTCATTGTGACATATGTGGCAGGGTCAGTATTGTGATTTGGTCAGTAAATCCACAAATATTTGAATAAACACATGAATCAGATTTTCAAACCAAACTTTACCCAAACTGTGGCTCACCCAATGCCTTCCACGGACCCCGCTGGACATGAATGGGGCCTGTGGAGGATGCTGCTCTGTGCTGTTTTCCTCACCAACCCAGGACATGCAAGTGCCAGCTCAGTGGGGGGGGGGGGGGGGGGAAAGCCGTAATGGGTCTCTGTGTACAGAGATGGCCTCCTCTGCCATCCTTGTGCAGTGTCAGGGCCTTGGCAGGCTGTAAGATGGCCAGGCAGCCACTCCTGAGACTGCTGATGTTAGTGGCCAGAGGCCAGAGCCCAGCACCCGCTGCGTTACTTCTGGAAAAATCTAGTCTCCGGATGCATTTTCCACGTGGTGAGCAGAGCCTGTCCCAGTGAAGGAGCCAACACTTCTCCCCTAGCGGCCTTAAATATTTTACAAAGTGGAAAATATTCTGCTTCCTTGGACTATGCAAACTGCAGAAAATGGAAGGGCTCTGCCTTATGTTTGGGCCGCACACTTGCTTTTCCACATCTGGCTTTTCCACATCTGGCAATCCCTTAAGTCTGGGTGGACTGAAAGGGTTTCAGATTCGCAACGGAACCTTACAAAGCAGCAACATGTGTGTGTGTGTGTGTGTGTGTGTGTGTGTGTGTGTGTGTGTGTGTGT
>OU015750.1:116248117-116265956 GCA_907169655.1 Acomys percivali
CCCAGCACTGCAGCTCACACCCATGATCTGCCTCTACTCCTACACAGCTCAAGAGTGTCCACTGCTACCCACGTGGCTATATAGGGCAGGTGGAGAGAAGGCAAAGGATTTTTGAGTATGCTTGTATCCAGAAAAACTACCTAGCAAGTGTAAGTTTCTAAACAAGCAGTTCAGGATCCTAATGAAGAGCTAAGAATTCTAAGCTGTAAAACTAGGAAACTTACCTTTCAGTTAAGAAGTTAGCACAGGAGGAACTTAACACAACTACTCTCATTTTTAAAAGGTATTGACTTGCTTAATGTGTTAAAAAAAACATCCATTACAAACCCTACTACACTTTAAAATACACATCTATACAAACTTTCTATTAAATTAAATTATTTCAGCTCTGTAGGAGTGGAATCCCTTCACTGCCCAAAACTGTACAGATGCTGTGGCTTTTGCCTGTGATGGCCCTGGCCATAGCTGACTGCTCTGTCACAGAGCACATGCACTGGGAAGGGCACGGGTCACCTGACCTGTTCCAGAAGCCCAGGCCCACTTCTGAGCCCTATGCACAGGACACTGGAGCTTGGTCTGCTGCTGACAAGCACAGCCCACAGGATTCACCCCCTCACTTCCCAACTCTCTCACTTCCCAACTCTCAACAACAGGGATACCTGAAAAGACAGCAGGTGTTCCAGAAAGGCCGGCATCAAAGACCAGGGACAGGTGGTCAGCTAAGCCACAGGCCAGCCGCTGTCCATCCCCTGTGTAAAGATGAATAAACAGCTCTGTGAAATCACAACATGGGCAGCCATGACCACTGACAGCTGAAGTGGAGCACATTCAGATGAACAGGCTTTTTCCGGGTGGTGCAAGCTCTGAAACAACACACACAGAACAAGGCTCACGGGACTTTCACATACCACCTTCCCAAGGGGAGTGTCAGGCCCTGAACCAATCCCTCACCAGGACCTCAGAGTAGCTGTCACCACGGACACTGCAGCCTTCTGTTCACAGAAGGAAAACAAAAGGGGCAGGCTGAGCCCCAGGCTGCAGGGCTCTGTACAGCAGGAACCCTTCACAGTGATCAGAGCCAGGGACCTTCACCAAATACGCGATGTCATAAAAGCAAACACTGCAAACATCAAGACTCCCACTGACAGCAGGGCACATTAGAGTTTCAAAAGGTATTTGTGTAGAATTATCTGAAAAGCAAGAGTTCCTTTACGTAGAGTGGTAAACTTCAACTTTTAGGTGAGGGCAGTCTGGCTGTCTGAAGCCGCCTTCACACAGCTGCAAGTACATAAGCTTCACGTCGCTCCCTTCAGACACCACCAAGGAAAAGGTGAGAGCCCATTACAGAGCTCGCAGGAGGAAGGCAGTTAATACAGAGCTCGCAGGAGGAAGGCAGTCAAGATTCATTTGAGAGCATGGCAGCACCTGGGGAGATGAAGCAGCGCTCTATCCTATGAGGCATGGACCTCCTGAGGAAGGGCACACTTCACAGGCCAGGGTCAAGACAGCCTTGTGATGCCCCTGTGGTCACAGCACTATCTTCTGTCTATGGAAAGCCATCTTTCCAGGCTCCTGTGTGAAGTATGTGGAAAGTATGTGTGCACCCTCCTGCCAGTACCGCGGGACAGAAGTGCCCTGTGATAGCCCTCATCAGATGCAGATGCAGCCTCACTTGACTCCAGACACAGCCACAGCAGGACAGTGGGCACTACTGAGAGGAGCAGAGGGTTCCAAGAAGAGGCGGGGCTCACCTGAGAACTGCAGGCAGCCGACAGCAACAGGCTCCTGAGCCACAGCAACCTGCCTGCTGAGATTTCTGGGTAGGAACTCCTCCAAAGAGTACTCCTTACTTTAAGGAAGGTTGCAGTAAAAACCAAGAGATAATTTCAGGAGAGATTATAAGCAAACTAGAACTTAAGTATATTTCCCTCTACTTAGCTATACCCTTGTATATGATTAAAACTTAAAGATCTATATAAAATCTTATAGTCACAATCATGGATAACGGTTTAAAACAGATTTGTATTCTGTATCTTTGTAGGTTTGTGTGTGGTATGAACGTGTGCAGGTATACATCTGTGGGTCCATGTACACCTCTGCATGTGCAAGGAGGCCAGAGGTCAACCTCAGATGTCATTCCTCAGTGAATCCTCCTGTCTCTTCCCTCAATACCATGCTTACAGCCATGCATGTCCAGCTTTTATGTGGGTGCTAATGATTCAAATTCGGGCCCTCTTGTTCGCATATCAACCACTCTTACCCCCTGAACCCCTTCCCCTCCCCTAGTGCTGCTATGGGCTGCTGTTATAATACTAACTACAGGCACTCTGCAGCTGACAGCAGAGTCACGGCTTGGTAGACCACCATAAGTTGAAAAACCCTTAAGTCAGAAATGCACTTTGCACATGGAACGAGAGAGCTGCAGGGCTCAACCTAGCCTTCTAGGAAGTCACCTGACATGCTCACAAGCCCACTGCAGGGACAAAGACCTCATACAAAACCTCTTCCATAACAAGCATCGGCCAACCCTGCACTGTAGTGAGCGTCTGCAGCCGAGGCACAGTGGTAACGGTGCCACGCTGAGCACTGGCTGTCTCCCAGTGATTCGCTGCTCGGAATCCCAGGAAAGGATCACACCACACACCACTCACTCAGAAAAGATCCAAGTCCAAAATTAGGAGTAGGTCTTATGGAGTGTATATTGCTTTTGTGTGTGTGTGTGCCCATAAAGGTGAAGATGTGTAAATTACAACATCTTCAGGTGGGGATGACTTGGGTCAGATCATCTATGCTCAGTCAACAGGTGTCAGGAAAAGAGCCCTGTTGACCCTGGCACTCCTCTCTCATGTTCCCACACTGTAAGGTAGCTTGCCTGTCTACATGGCTATGACGGAGTCATGGGGGCTTGTCTAGTTGGCTGCCTGAGTTCCACTCTGAGGCGGGGCTATTTACTTGTATGCTGACATCCAGCAGAGGCTGGTGACACTGACCTGCCTCCAGCAACTGAGCACCACTCTTCCCGCTCCACACTTGTTGGCATCTGGAAACTGCTTCCCAGGAAAATACCATTTTAGACCTTAGAAATACCATTTCCTTTTCCCACAATAGCCAAAATGATACAAGAAGTGGCTTTCTCTGTGTATAAAGCAGTGTCGTCACAATAGGAAAGAGCCCAGTGTAAACAGGGCCCCTTAGAGGACACAGAGCAACAGGGTTCAGGTCACCTTAAGACCCAGCATCCCTGGGAAACATCAAGCACTCCATTAGGTCAGACACCTTGTGCTATAGGTATGTGGTCATCTGCTGATAGAGAGATTAGTGGAAATTTACAGGACAAGAAAAAATGTTTAAGAAAAAAATCTCAATATGTATGGTTAAAATCATATCCAGAGTATTTTTTAAAAATCATTTAAATGCTCTGAATATACTCTTCTCAACAGTAAAAGTTCATTAAAAACTAAACTCCTCTTTGGTGGTGGGCACAGACACCTTACTGGTGTTCTTCTATCAGCCAGGAACGCAGAGCACACGGCAGTCCTTTGTTCATCCTGGCTTGGTGGCCAAAGCTGTCTTACGCCCAGGACTCACAAAAATCAAGTCAAATCCAGGCAGCACAGATCAGGAAGAAGACAGACAGACCTGCAGACTGCCATGCCACCCACAGACCTGTCCCCAGTGCATGGCACACTTGCTTGCTGCCATGCTACACAGCACTGCAGGAGGATGTCACCCAGGGACCTGCCAGCCACATGGCCAGCCTGGTGGGAGCCAGCACAGTGAGAGAGTGTGTGGTCAGACTGAAAGATAGGGGAGTGCAGCAGCCGGAGCACTGTGGAGAGAAGGAACTGGAGCCTCCAGGTGGGGAGGAGCAGCTGCTGGGAGTGGCCTGGGGCAGCCCAGCAGGAGCCTCCACTGAGGACCACGTCTGGGTCTATAGCCACACAGTGCAGCAGCAGGGGTTGGTGGCTCAGAGAGAGCTTGGGGATGTCCCTGGGAGGGGCAGCCATTGGGAACTACATGAATGTCCAGGGACTGTGCATAACCGACCTCTCCCCTGGCATGCTGTGGTACTCTGGAGAGCTGCCGCCATCATCTCTCACCAGCACTCAGGAGAGGGTTCTGAGTCTCACCCAGGCAGCACAGTGAGCTGGCCCTGGTAACAAGAGGGTGGGTGAACCAGCCCTGAGGATGAGACTGTATGAGAGTTGACTCTGCCACCAGTCTGCCATTGGGTGGCACGGTGGCAGAGGTGATCCCCCACTGCCATCCCTCACCACCTCTGGCTGTCAAGAAAGTGGCCCAAAGGATGATGATCTTGGGAGAGCTTGTCCTGTCCCTCACCAACTGCAACACATGGGAAAGCAGGCCTTCCTCCTCAACCTAATGGAGGGGTGCAGGTGAGCCAGCCCAAGGGCAAAATCACACTAGAGCTGGCCCCTGCCATTCCTCTGCCATAAGGTAGCCTGAGGGGGGATACCCTCCGCCCCTCACCCCTTGTCACCTAAGGCAGATGGGAGAACCGACCCCAGGATCATGAGAGCAAGTGGGTTGGCCCTGCCCCTCAGCTGGGCAGCACAGTAGAGCTAGCAGCCCTGGTCCAGGGGGCATGGGTGAGCCAGTCCCGAGAACAGAGCAAGGGAGAAGTGGGCTGGGTGGCTTGTGCACTGTGTATTCAGACACTGGTGTCTGTGCCTGAGATCTGGTTGCAGTCTGATGTGGACGTTGTCATTACTGTGAAGACTCTCCTGTCTCAGTGTTGTGTAAACATTGTTCTCCATCATCTCTGATTGGTTAATAAAGAGATGAAGATTAGACTTCTTGCCCTGGGGGTGGGGGTGGGTGTCCAAGGTGGAGCAGAAGAAGGGGAAGGCTGCCAGGAGCCATGAGGAGGTCACCATGAGGGAGTCACCATTAGGTCAAAGATGGAGCAGGAATGACCAGGGTGAGACTGGATGGTAGGTAGTGGGGCACATGGCTGGGAAATAGTCCAGACCAGCACAGTTGGGTTAGAATAGCTGAGAATCTGCCCAGCTTAGTGCATAAAGCTGATTAATAAATTTTATAGGTCTCTGTGCCATTATTATTTTTTTACAGACCTGGCCCTGCCACTTATCTACATGAGGTGTCACAGCTGCAGGGATGATGGCCTCCTACCCACTGCCCTCACCACCTGTGACAGTCAGGAGAGCTGGAGAGCTGGTCCAGCCCCTCACAGGCTGCAGCACTTAGAGGCATGGGCACCTTGACTGGGCAGCACAGTGGAGCTGGCTCTGGAGGCATGGGTGCAGGTGAGCCGGCCCTCAGGGCATGAGAGCAGGAGTGCTGACCCTGCCTCCTGCCAATGGCGGCATTAGGTGGCCTAGTCAGAGCAGTGCTAGAAAGCTCACTCTGGTGGTGTAGGTAATGGATAGCCAGCAGGCTGACTAGCTCACCTACCACCAAGGCCCACATCCAGGGCTCTGAATTGGCCCACTCTAAAATCTACACCATCTGTGAATGGTTAGGATGAGTGAAAGGGCCAGTCCTGCTGATCCAAAGCTGCATGGCCTCCATCACACCGGCCAACAACAGGAAAACGGTGAGAAAACCCAGCGAGGAGCCAATATTGATGATGTCACAGAAGCCAGAAACCTCAAACCAGACCAGTGACTCATTGCAATGAACATCTGCAAGTGAATATGTGTAGACAGAGGAGTGTACTGTGGAACACACTAAGACACACTATAGCATCCATGAGGAGATGCTGTCTATGCTCTGTTGTTGCTGCTGCTGCTGCTGCTGCTGCTGCTGCTGCTGCTGCTGCTGCTGGTAGTGGTGGTTAGGTAGTTGTGGTGATAGTGATGATGGTACTGGTGGTGGTGGTGATGGTGGTGCTGATGGTAGAGGTGATGGCGGTCGTGGTGGTCGTGGTGGTGGTGGTGGCGATGGTGGTAGTGATGGTGGTGGTGGTGGCGGCGGTGGTGGTGGTGGTAAGGGGTGTGTGTGTGTGTGTGTGTGTGTGTGTGTGTGTGTGTGTGTGTGTGTTTTATTTGGGGAGAAGGCTGCAATGTCAAAGGGTGGATATAAGGAGAGATGAGCAGGACTGAGGGACATGATGTGAAACTCATAACAAATCAATAAAAAGTAAAAAACAAACAAACCTCAGTGTCCTGAAAACAGGTTAATACCACCTGGTGTGATTTACAGTGTCGCTCCAGTCAAAGACAGAGAAACCCTGAGTCCACTCCACTCTGAGAGGAGACTAGAGCAGCTACCATGGAGAT
This sequence comes from Acomys percivali, assembly GCA_907169655.1. Classification (NCBI taxonomy): domain Eukaryota; kingdom Metazoa; phylum Chordata; class Mammalia; order Rodentia; family Muridae; genus Acomys; species Acomys percivali. Next base: position 116,254,381 of record OU015750.1, read on the forward strand.
GCCCAAAAACTAAGATGAAAACTATCATATGATCACTCTTACTCCTGGGTACAGATTCAAAGGAAATTGAATAGGGCTGGAGAGATGATCTTCCAAAGGTCCTGAGTTCAATTTCGAGCAACCACATGGTGGCTCACAATCATCTATAATGAGATCTGGTGCCCTCTTCTGGAGTGCAGACACACAAGTGGGCAGAATATTGTAGAGATAATAAATCTTTTTTTAAAAATTAAAAAATAACTAAAAAAGAAATGTAATCATCGCCAAAAAGACACCTGCTTGTCTGTGTTCACTGAGGCACTGTTCAACCTGGGTTATACTTTAGTGGCATGGTCCAACACCCTCTGCTGGCCTCTGTGGGTGCCCACATGCACTGACAGATGCATCCACTTAAATAAAAGGACTCTTTAAAAAGGAAATCCAGCCATAATGTACTAAAACTCTGCCATTTTTAGCAAACTGAGTGGGAACAAAAGGATGTTGGGTAAAATACGCCAGACGCAGAACCTCAAACACCATATGTTCTCGCGCATATGTGTAAGATTTAAAACATAGAAAACGATGACCCGGACATAGACTAGTGCCGGCTCTAGAGTTGAAGAGGGTGAACAGTGAGAGCAGTAGATACGCTGCACACGTGTTACACCATCGCAGTGAGCCGGGAACAGCGCTCAGGGTTCCAGTGAGCATTTCTGTAAAAACAGTCAGTGGGTGTGCGGTACATGAAGGTGAGTGTCGAGTGAGGTAGCCCAGAGTCTCTCTTTTCATTATTTATCTTAAAGCTCAGCCTGAGACAAGCTCAAGGCACAAACTTTCTCTGTACAGACATTCAGTCTATGTATGCAGTGTGCCTAGGTCAGGACCCAGCAGTGGACACTAAGAGGCAGCTGCCCCTGTGCCCCTCTGCCCCTCTGCCCCCTCTGCCACTCTGTACCTCTGTCCCCTCTGTCCCCTCTGCTCCTCTGTCCCCCTCTGTCCCTTCTGCCCCTCTGTCCCCTCTGTCCCCTCTGCCCTCCCTGTCCCCTTCTGTCGCTCTCTGCCCCTCTGTCCTCTCTACCTGCCCTCCCTTCTCCATATGTCATCCTTGTGACCTGAAATGCTTCTTAAGGGTGCTCAGCCATCAGATACAATATTTCCCTATAACTGCATTTAGTAAAAATTCAGTATTTCAAAACTAATAACATAATAAAAGAGAAGACGGTCCAAAATGTTTCTAAAATGAGACAACCACATGTGATTTACAGGATGCATGTCAGTGACATATCTGCATTAATACACATGCACATATAGTCTTACAGAGTTTAAAAATTATGAAAGAACTTTAAGAGTGCTTCTAAATTGCTTCAAATTACCTAATACATGCACTCAATTACATACCATTTGTAATTGTTCTTGCATTTTGAAGATCTTTTGCTATTATGCTTGATGTTAGTCTTCGGAGTAAACATAGTTACACTGGAAGGAAACCATATATACACATATGTACATATCTTTCTCAACAATTAGGATTCTAAATTTCTTAAGATACTTATATTTTACAAAGAAAAATTAAGCATGTACAAGCTTATGTAATTTTTTTCAGCTGCCTCCTGTTCTTCTTGGAGGCCAAAAAGAAACTCACTCACCCCAACCCAGACATGTCACGTGTCACACACGTCCTCCTTGGTGACCTATCTAATGCTGCTCAGCTCCAAGTCCCAGGGCAGCATCAGGACCTCCCATCCTCCAGCGTGGATCCTCAGAACCCACATTGGACCTTACAGATGAAAGTGCTGCACTGGTGTTTGTTTTGGTTTGGTTTTTCGTTTTTCAAGACAAGGTTTCTTTGTGTAGCCTTGGCTGTCCTGGACTTGCTTTGTAAACCAGGCCGGCCTCAAACTCACAGGCCTGCCTCTGCCTCTGCTGGGATTAAATGGGTGCACCACCACGCCCAGCAGCTGCACTGTTTTTCTAAGGCATGAATTCACAATCCATCCATCAACCATCATCTATGCAGGGAGTGTCTGCTCTGGGCCACATTGTCATCTATGACGTTTACACTCCAAACTGTACTATGCAATCAAATTTAAAAGCAACCCACAAAAATCTCCAATTGTTTTAAGTAGAGTTAAGGTTTTGTCTCGGCTGCAGTCATAGCTATCCTACCCTGGAGACCATGTGACGAGTGGCCAGTGCGGGGCCACACCTGTGACTCGCTCGTCCTTCTATCTACTCATCTCTCTTTCCACCTAGGGATCTCTCCCCTCCAGCCACCAGCTCTCCACCTACCCACGCCTCCTTTTCTCTACCTGCCATCTGCTCATCAGAGTCTTATTTGAGAGTTTGAGACGCCTGTGCATAGGCTGGACAAGAAGTAAACCTGTCCACACTTGCTGCCACTGGGGAAAGAGAAAGCACGGTGAGGCAGGGAAGGCGGTAGAGCTGCAGTCGCACACAGGACACCGAGGTCAGAGGCCTGCAGAGGGCCGAGCAGGGTCTCAAGGCTGAGGTGAGAGCGGGTGGGTGACAGGGAGGTGATGTGAGAACACCAGCTGGCAGAGGACAGAGACCCACCCCAACCCTGCCACAGGCCCTCAGTGCAGGGAGCCGTGGGTAACTGTGGGACTGTGTTAGACACACACAGCCGAGCTTTGAGACAAGGCTGCGGTGTTATGCATTACAGAGAAAATACATTTGCCTTTGAAGGATCTGAGGCTCTTAAAGGGTGGGGGCCCTCAAGACTTTGTGGCAGTTTGTCCTGTACCATGATGCTTTGTGCTTCCTGGTCTATAGGTAGCCTCACCATTAGCCTTGCTACTTCAGAGTCTTAATATCCTGAGTTTTAACACACTGACATGGGAACATAGCTTTTCTAATCAACGTCTGTGGCCCTGGATGAACTCACTACTAGGTTATACAATCCCAATTGGACAACCCTAAGAAGACACATATGAGCTCAGCAGGCTGTATTTACAAGAGAGACAGACAGACAGACAGATAGACAGACAGACAGACAGACAGACACAAAGAAAGACAGAAGGGGGCAGGTAACAAATGTGAGTGAATGGACTCAGAGAAAACTGTTAGCCCCACCTTGGTGCTACATCATTTCCTGTTTCACCTCTCTCCAGACCCACCGTCTCCTCACTCAGCACACCCAGCCTTCTGACCTGAGAACACAAGGAGCTGAGCGGAGAGCGGCAGCACGCAGGTCCTTAGCAGACACCAGCTGTCCAAGCTCTGCACCCCACGGCGACCGTGGCACTCTGGGGTCTAGCCCGTGCTATAGTCCTACTTAGGTCCTGACCACCCTGTCACTGTGGAATCCCCAGGACACATGAGCGTCCATACCAAGGCCATCCCAGGGGTCTGCTCGCAGGTCTACTCAGCCAGCTCAGAGACACGAGGACTGTACTTACTGTGGTGCTGACGCATAGCCAGATGACCTAACTTTGGTGTGGAAAACCAGGGGCCGGTCCTCCACGGCACTCCTCAGGGCTGTAGGACACGAAGTAAAGGAAGCAGCATCACAATCTCAGTGTCCCAGAGAGACAGTCTCCCCAAAGCAGGAAATTCCAAACAAACTGACCTTCTGACCAATGAAATGAAGAGGCTCCATACAAAAGTTAAGGCAAGGAATAACAGCCAAAACTTCATCAAGGAAATTAAAGGTACAGAAAAGAATGCACACTACACTGAGCCATATTACATGGACCACCATGTGGTTCTTCTTTCTCATTCTCTGTTTTGTTTGTTTGCTTTGGGGGGGTTGTTTGTTTTTGGTTGTTTTGACAAGAGTTTCTCTGCAAAACAGTCCTGGCTGTCCTGGAACTCACTTTGTACACCAAGCTGGCCTTGAACTCACAGAGTTCTGGGATTAAAAGCATGTGGCATTATGCCAAAAGCATGTATTCCAAGTGCATTTGGACTACAGTCTTGTTCAAGGTCCTGTTGGAAGAACTCACAGGAATGGAACGCAGCACAAAGCCTCAGACTGACAGGAATTCAACTGAGGGGACAACCAAGAAGAGCGTGGTGCAAACAGGGGCAGCCACCTGCCTCATGAGACAGATTCAAGGGTTTAATGAGTTTCTACACTGCAGAATGGGGGCTACAGATGATAGGGGCCCTAGAAACACAAGGGAGGTTTAGTGCCTCATCTAAGTCAGGTTGGCAATCTGGAAAAGGCTGAGTCAGCAGCAGAGGGTGAAAGGCAGGGATATGCAGCTGTGGCGTGTATGTGCAGAGTGCAGCTGTGGCCTGTTTGTGCAGAGTGCAGCTGCGGCATGTTATGCAGAGTGCAGCTGCGGCATGTATATGCAGAGTGCAGCTGTGGCATGTATGTGCAGAGTGCAGCTGTGGCCTGTTTGTGCAGAGTGCAGCTGTGGCGTGTATGTGCAGAGTGCAGCTGTGGCCTGTTTGTGCAGAGTGCAGCTGTGGAGTGTATGTGCAGAGTGCAGCTGTGGCGTGTATGTGCAGAGTGCAGCTGTGGCATGTATGTGCAGAGTGCAGCTGTGGAGTGTATGTGCAGAGTGCAGCTGTGGAGTGTATGTGCAGGGTGCAGCTGTGGAGTGTATGTGCAGAGTGCAGCTGTGGCGTGTATGTGCAGAGTGCAGCTGTGGAGTGTATGTGCAGAGTGCAGCTGTGGAGTGTATGTGCAGAGTGCAGCTGTGGCATGTATATACATAGTGCAGCTGTGGCGTGTATGTGCAGGGTGCAGCTGTGTTGTGTATGTGCAGAGTGCATCAGTGCAGCTGACTGGGGGTCTTCATCTTCCAAGTCAATAAAGAGAGTTTATAAGAGTGAGTTTAATTTGGCCACTCAAGGGAAAAGCAAGGGAGCATCAACATCAATGATTCCTGCATACTATAAATAACTGGGACACAATGAATTCTGCCATCTTAACATGGAAGTTAACTTTAAATATATATTTTGGAAAATCAATGAAGACGATTTGCTACAGTTTACAACAAACCAATCAAAACCAATTTTTTACATAGTCAATAATAATTTTTTATGGACTGGCTAATACAAGAAATTACTTCTACTTGTGGCAGGATGTGATTGTGGCTAGGTATTTCAGAAACACACACTAAAGTGTGCATGATGTGATAACACACTGCACAACCCCCAGGATCCAACAAAGACACCACTGCAAGTCCCCCAAGAAACCACGTCAGCACTGAGACACAGCCTTGAGTTCCTGTGAGTCATGCCAAATGCAGCGGGCCATGTTTGGAGCGTGTTCCCTGCTGAAGATGCTGCACAGTGAGTCTGAGGAGGCAGATGCAGCAGTACTGACTCATCTTTTGGCACATGTGAGTTCACAAAGTGATTCAGCAGTGACCGTGAGGGAGCTGGCGACCTCGGCATGTGTGTCAGAGTGTATTATACTAACCATGCTGTTTGGTAGTAGCAGGCTTAGGACATTTTTCCTTAACAATTCCAAAATACAGTGGAGAAGTTGGTGGGACGCAGCAGCTAAAATAAAAACAGCCACATTGTGAGAGAAAACAATATCATAGAACTGTTCCAATCCAACATATACTTTTTAAGGACAATGTAAGATCAACTCATGTAAGTATAGATGCACAGTATTTGTAAATTAAACTACCAAGGTCATTATCTTTATACTGACATACTTTTATGAAAGTGCTATTTTATAGTTTACATTCTACTTTGACATAAATTTGTACTTTATTATTAAGCTATGAACCATAGCATAAAAAAATTAGTTCACAAAGCACTAGTATGGCTGCTGTATTTAGTGTAATAGCATGTATTTCTTCAAATGGAAAAGACCTAAAACGCTGTTAGCTGGTAAGACGTGCATGCAAAACAACGTGCAGAGAATGTACCTTGCCAGCACGGAAAGCATCCTTCCTGCACCAGGACTCTGCTGAGAGCTCAGCAGAGCAGCCAGGCTGATTTCCAACACGGCAATCTTATTCCCAAACATAGATGAGAGTATGCAAAGTGCCTATGAGAGATGTAGAAGGTGAGCAGCACGGCAGGACAGAGGCCTGTGGGTGTGCCCCAGCTCTCCAGTCATCAACACAGCTTTAACAGTCAGATCTGCCTCACATGTACAAACAGGGAGACCCATGCACAACAGGCCATAATCTCCCATGTGAAGAATCACCAAGACTGTTATTATAATGGCACAGTGAAGGGGAACACATCTGAGCACAAGGGACTGCATCTGACAGAACTGCCCACAAGTGTCACCACTCACCTTGGGGCTGGCGGCTTCGCTCATCACTGCACAGGACCCAGCAACTTGTATACTCAGGCTCTGAAATTCTTGATTTTCATTGAAGATAAGTATTTGAAAGATGGATAATGTAAAGTAAGTAGCTGACTCGTTTGTCCAGCCTGCTTATAAGTACTAAATTAGTGCTGTTCTGCTATAAGATATACAGAGCCCACAGCTGGCCCTTTGTCACACAGTTTGTGAGGAATCTAGACATGGGCGAGGGCACAGACATGCAGGGGGAGCCAGTCAGGCTGGGAGTCCTGGCAGGGATCGTGCAGGGGGAGCCAGTCAGGCTGGGAGTCCTGGCAGGGATCGTGCAGGGGGAGCCAGTCAGGCTGGGAGTCCTGGCAGGGATTTGCAGGCAGAACCCACAGCTGAGAAGAAGTACAGGTGACAATGACAAAGGACCTCTGGGACAAGCATCAAAGACAGGCCAGGGGAAGGAGAAATTTGTGCTAAACCACACAGTCACCCTGCTGAGGTCTGGAGAAGCAGGAAACGACAGGAAAGTCATGTTTTCAGAGCACCTGACAAGAGCAGAGTGTTACAGACAACAGAGCTATAGGAAAGGACCAAGCAGGACTGCCGCTCACCATGAATGGCAATCTGAGGTAAGCCTCAGGATCTACAGAGGGAGTGACAACTTCACACTTAGGAGAACCCCCTGTCTCCCACACAAACAGCAGACCTGAGGCACACAAGAGCATGGGGCTGCTGGGCCAGAGGAGGGATGGGTAACTGTTCCTATCTTTCTTCCAGGGAGAGACTAAGAACACAGTGCTAGTGAGGGCAACTCCCTGTAGGTTGTCTAGACCCATGTCAAGTATTCAGAGCGCACTGCCATCAGCACAGTGAGGAAAAGAGCCTTGCGAGCCTGTGCCAGCCTGCACGAGCCTGCGTCTACATGCCTGACACACACAGGAAGGGAGCCCCACAGGAGCCTAGAGATGGCAGTGCTGACTGTCGCCTCAGAGCAGAACTAAAGCTGTGCCCTTCACATTCCACAGCACAAGGACTATGATGGTCTGAGCAGGGGCCATGGAGGTCACTGATACACTCATCCTCAACTTCAAATGGGCAGGTTTTCTACCCCAAAATTTTACTCCCCATCTATCTTTTTAAGACTATGAGAGAGTGACATAAAAGGTTATTGAATTCAGGATCTCACCTTTGAAATGTACAGCGGCCTCCAATTCAAAGCTCGCCAGGTTCAATATGAATAAAGCTGTTGAGCTTCCAACCCACAGGCATCTGGTGTACTCAGAAGAAACACTGATCTTAAAAAGAAAGAAACGTTCCTCTTCAGGCACAAGGCTATGGTGTAATTCAAATGCTGACTTCTGTGTCCCCCATATCTGGTTGCAAGCCTTGTTCTGAGAACCTCCTGTCTCAATATTGTATAAATCTTGCTCCCCATTGACCCCTGATATGTCAATAAAGCAGCTTACAACCAATCACTGAGCAAGGGAGAGAACAGGCTGGACTTCCTGCCAGCTAGGGGAGGAGGAGCTAGAAGAGGAAGTAGGGGATCCAGCCACAGAAGCGGTCCAAGAGACGTCAGGAGAGAGAGCTGGAACAGGAAAGCCACAAAGCGAAAGTATCTCTGGGCTGTGCACTGGGAGGAAACAGGACTAGCATAGAGGGTTAAGAATAGTGTAAAAACTGCTCAGCTGTTGTGCTGTGAAGCTTATTGTTAAACAAATATAAAAGAATCTCAATTATTTGTGTGACACCTGGATTAAGGGAGAAATTGAGAAAGTTTCATAACTCTACAGTCTTCTTCGAGCTCGCTCCCCAGCACCGCCCTAGCAGTCCTGTTTCTCCATGCAGTGAGGCTGGACACAGCGCACTTGAGCCAGTCACGTCTTCTCCCCTCTTACGCCTGGAATCAGGTGCTGAGTTACCAATGAGCCACTCCTGTCTATCAGAAGCACGCATCACCAATGGTCGCAGCGTGGCCACTGCTCAATTCTGACTGGGAGGTTCATGTTTTCTACTGAGTCTACTAAAGCAGGTGATGCCTCAGTCACTCGGAAGCCTACCAGATCATGTGAGGACCCAGGCATGTGCTCAGATCAATGTCACCATGACCCTTGTACCTGAAGGTGCTGCCAGTTCCTTTTATGAAAATACAGGTGAGCTCAGAGAGTGGCTATCTGGTCCACAGTGTCGGAGCTCATCAGAAAGCAAACATGAGTCTGTAGCCATCAATCAGGCTCACTCAAGCTAGGCTTGTACTCCACAATCCTCTCTCAGCTCAACTGTCTTGTCACCTCACTTTATGGGACTGATTTTAACAGGGGAGAAAAGAGAGTGAGCTAAGAATGCCATGTCACAATCCAAGAAAAGGCCTTAACACAGAGGTTCCATCTGCCTAGATTTGGTTAGAAAAGTTATCTAATTCCTTTTGCTATCAAGTCTTGGATAAAACTGACAAAGCTTACTAAATCTAAGAATTAAAACATTCCATTTTAGGAACACTTACAGTCAGCTAAAATAAGACAGACATGAACTTGGTTTTTGCTTCCATCATTCGTAAAACTGAATTTAACGCTCACTGGAGTCAGTTAGAAGGCTTCCTGCCTTCGCCCTTGGCCCTGTCCATCATACGTACGCTCCACACTGGGCATCCGGCAGGCAGAGGTCACAGTGCGCCAGGCTCAGGACAGGGAATGTTGCTTCAGCCTCTCCCCCTTTATCCACCTCATGAACAGTGTGGTACTGACTGTCTTCTAGGGAACAGAGTTATTGATTACCTAAGAAGCAAAGTTGCTTAGCAATCAATAGACAAGAGCACATGTGGGATGTTTCAGAAATACATGTTGACAGAATGAATCATAAATTTTTTTTTTTAATTCAGATTTTGAAGACTAAGAAAAAATAAGGCTAAAAGTGCACCCTAGATTGGGTCTATAAGGGGTGGGGCGTGAGGAAAGAGACTGCCAATGCCAAGAGGTTAGTGCCACCACTCCTAAAATGGATCTAAGATGCAGAAAGGGATGAGTGACTATTTAAAAAAATAACAAAAATCACGGCTGAATCCATTTGGTAGAAAGGAGCTATACTGGCAGAACAGTAATTCTGTCCTAATTAAAAATGAATCATTAAAGCCATACAGAAACACAGACTGAAGAACGGCCATCAACAAGAGCAGACACATCGGACAGGAGAGTGACGCGGGAACTAGAGCACACACCATAACCGTCCTAAGAAGCCATGACTTCCCAAGTGAGGGCAGGGCCTTCAGTGACCTACAGCAGGTGAGTGGAGGTGTGGAGCAGACCAAGGTGGTCACAGGGGCTGTCGGGGAGTTTAGTGGGGAGGGAAGGGTGCAGGGGTAGGATGTGGATGAGAAGGGGTGGGGGCAAGGAGCAGGAGGTAGAGGCAGGATCGGAGACCTGAAGGAGGAGACACTGAGGCAGCACCCTAGGGGGCAAGGCACCACTCCTGATGGCTGCACGGCCTACCCTGCTGAGCTCCTGCTTTCATGACAACCCAAGGCTCTGCGTTCTCTGTTCCCATAGCCCCACTGTGAGGCAGTCCCAGCCTGGGGCATAGGACCTATGGGGCTCAGCGGTGTCAGAGGTCAGGACCCTCAGCCTTTCCCAAGTCAGAAACTTCCTTTGAAGTCCTTCCCATCCTGGCAACAGAGACCCTGGTGTGTGCCCGAGTACTGTGTCCATGTAGGAGCCTGCGCCTTGCAGGCTGCACTCACCAGCCGTCCTTCTTCGGGTGGAGAATGTCTTACTTTCCTTCCTTAGGTCCACATGTGCCACACAGTGGTAGTGATGTCTCTCCATCAGACTAAAGATCCACAGCTACAAAAGCAAAATATGTGGGTACAGATCTCTTTCAGGAAATGACACTTATTGCAAAGCCAAAGGGCAGTGGGGACAAGGCAGGTAGCAGCATCAGATACGCTCCTGGCTTCCCTCAGACACTTCAGCTCCCTGATGTGGCTTTAGTCCCTTCTTCAAGGCTGTACAGCTTCCAAGCAGGTGTTTACTGAGGAAGTTTTTCCAGGACCTTAGGTCAGACACGGCTGTGACTCACTCTCAGACAGAGACACCTACACTTCACTAGACACTGCTGTGTCTAATTGACACCTGCACAGACACTACTGTAACCTGTTGTCACACCGAGGCACCTATGGGGTTTACACAGCACATGCCATAGCCTTTGAGTCGTAAGCACTTCTACCATGTTGCTGAGCCCTAGCACACAGGATAATGGCAGTTGAGTTTATAAAAAAGAAAATAAACTATCGTAGCTTCCTAAAGTACATCTCCATCATGTTTACATCAGCAGTGCCTTTGTGAAATAAACCTAGAGTGTTAACATTTTTTAAAATTTGTGCCAGGCATACTCCTGTAATCCCAGCAATTGGGGAAGCAGAGGCAGGCAGATCTATGCAAGTTTGAGGCCAGCCTGGTCTATGAAGGAATTCCAGGACAGCAAAGGATACACAAAGAATCCCTGTCTCAAAAAGCCTACATAAAATAATTTGAAATAAATGTCTTGTTTTAAAATTATACAAAGCTAATGCTAATGACTGAGCAAATAGTTCTAACTTTTGCCACATTCAAATACTGCACAGCATTTTTTTAAACATGCAGACCAAGGAACCCCAAACCCCACCACTGAGGTGCACAGTGGGATGAAGCCTAGCATACTGCAGGTGACAACATAAAACAGAGACCTTGCACAGGGCTCTCACCTGGCCATCAGCACTGCCAGTGACAAGCTGTGGACTTTCCTCCCTGGTAAGCACGCTGAGGAGAGGATAGGCTGTGGAGGGGACACAGGACATTCAGCAGAGACAGAGCTCCTGCCGCAGGACTCAGCTCTATTCTTCATCTTCATACCAGGAGGCAAATTTATAAGTGGATAGGAATTGGAGACATTCATAAGCAAGAGAGAAAAGAGGGATGCTGTCCAAGTAAGAAGCATGGTGGAAATGGGCCACCGCGGGCATCTGTTGGTCCTGGTGAGCTCCCTCTCATCTGCCCACAGTGGGCAGGCCCAGGACAACAGTCAACAGCCTAGAGGAGGGGGCACAGCTCAGCAGACCTGCGGACTGGCAGAGCAGTTCTTGTAGGCTAACAGCAATGAAACCATGAACTTCGTGACAGAAACAGCATGTAAAGAGATTCCCTAAAATTTAATTTTACTTCAAATGTAGTCTGACACTATCAAGGATTTGGAAGAACTAGATAAACAGAGGTTGTGAAACACTGTGTGTCCTTACTGAGCTGCAAATGGCATTGTGGTGAGTCTACAGCACAGTCTACACTTGTGTTGCCCTATCAAACTGTCCCACAAAATCGTCTTCAGAAAACCC
>OU015750.1:116273658-116289255 GCA_907169655.1 Acomys percivali
GCTGCTGCAACCCTCTACCTACCACTGTGATGACCCAGCCCGTGTGCCGCTGCAACCCTCTACCTACCACTGTTGATGACCCAGGCCGTGTGCCGCTGCAACCCTCTACCTACCACTGTGATGACCCAGGCCGTGTGCTGTGTGCTGCTGCAACCCTCTACCTACCACTGCGTCCACCACAGACACACCCTCAGCACCTCTCCACTCGAGTGCTGCTAACTGTGCTTCCGTCTGTTTACCTTGAAGTGTCTTCTCTCTGCATTCATCCACACTCCACATTATAACACAATCCTGGGATGCAGAACAGAGTCGAAGTGGATCTGTTTGATTTCCAAAAGCCACAGCAGTAATCGACTGATGGTGTCCTTGTAAGGTGAGAAGCTAAAAAACAAATAAGTTACACACACACACACACACACACACATATATATATATTCACCACATGTATTGACTTTTAATTAAGTCATTAATATTCCTGAACATACTGCTGATTATTCTCTGAAGCAACCTTCACACCAACATGAAAAATACAGATAATGTAACAGAAAAATTAAACAACAAGCGAGTCCAGCAAACAAAAGAGGCAGTCCTTAAACACAAACATCTGCAAACTGAACATCTCCGAGGCCAGTGAGCATGCAGTAAGACTGACTTCTGGTCATAGTAAAGCTCGAACGTATTGTGCAATGGGGGCTGCTACACCCACCAGGGCTAGCCTGAAAGGATCAGGTGCAAACAAGGTGTGTTCAACCACAGCTCTGACCATCAGCGAGACACAGCTTGGCACAGCCGCTTGAGAACTAAGGATGTGCATCTCCTGTAACTCAGCCATTTCCATATAGGTGCACCAGAAAATGGCAAATAAATAAATAAGTAAATAAATAAATAAAGACTACTACTTTCCACCAACAGTACAATGGATAAAATGCACTCTATCCAGTGTGCTATGAAGCTTTGAAAAGGAAGAAGTACAGGGCCTCCTAAATACATGTGAATGAAACAAACTGCTACAGAAGCACACATAAATTCCATTCACATCAAGTTCAAACACGAGGTAAATGTGCCTCCGGTTCTAGTGGTCAAAACAGCATTGCATTTGGCAAGAAGAAAAGGCCTGGCCTGACCATGGCTTCCCAGATGTGCACACTTACATGGCACACTTTTCTCTTAAACATTTTATTCTTCATTGCAAAGTAAGACACCTCAGGCTGGAGTGTGAATGAAGGGGGCTTCGTCGAGTAAAGATAGGCCTTTGCTGGTTCATATTCTTGTAAAGACTTTGTTTTGTTTTTTGAGACATGATTTCTCTGTGTAGCCTTAGCTGTCCTGGACTAGCTTCGTAGACCAGGCTAGCCTTGAACTAACAGTGATCCACCTGTCTCTGCCTCCTTGAATGCTGGGATTACAGGTGTGTGCCACCACACCCAGCTCTTGTAAAAACTTTTTAAAGAAAGTTAGCTCCAGAGCATTTGTACTTAAAAAAAAAAAAAGAACCTAACATAAAGGGTTGGCTCATCAACATCCTTCTGCCATAGCTCACAGTTACTCCATGAAAGCCAGTGTTATAGACTCTGGGAGAAACAGGCAGGGCAAGGCTCTGAGACCTTGGACCCACAGCAACACCCTTGGTTTGTGACCTGCCTGGTGAGAAGGGCCCTCGGGGCTCCACACACAGAGACGGTTCCCATCTAAAGGGAAAGCACAGTGCTGCGTGGTGCAGGCAAGTGGAGCATGTGCTGCAGACTCCTTAGACTCAGCCACGTATCTTTCTGCTATGATGTCACTTGTGTGGCCATCTGAGGAGGGCATCTCTGGGAGGATGTCCTCTATCAGCCTGAAAATACAAAGTGTAAGTCAGATGAGGGCAGAGGCAAATAACACACATCAAAGTCTAGTCCTCATTAGCACAAGGACACATACCACACTTACCCACTCCCCCTCTCCAGTGAACCTCGCCCCCTGGTCCCACTTCACAGGCCGCCCTCCACCTTCTGAATCTCCTTCAGAACTGAGAAGGTGAGCAGCCAGCTCCCAGTGACCTGGCCTGAGGACGACCCCTGCCAGTGGGTCCAGTAACCCCTGCAGCCACACTCAAGTACTCAGTGGATCAGGATGCTCAACCACCTCAGGCCTCTGAGACAGAAGTTAGCTTACTGTTCATGACATCAGCAGCAAGTCATGACTGAGTCTCACCAAGTGCATGCTGACAAATGCTCGAGATATTTCATTTACCTCATTAAATAGTTTGGTGTGCTTGACCTCACGCCAACTGGCAGGAGGCTGGAGAAACCCTTGCTGCCCCTCCTCCCCACATGCACTGTGGGCACAGGCTTTCAGTCACGTGGTCTCCAGGGATCATGATGCCTGTGCCTTTCTAGGAACAGCTGACCACGCCCAGACCATCCTTTAAAGTTTACCATCAGAAGGAAAAACACAAACCTCAATACTGAAAATTAACTACAGTTCCCCAAAGTTCCTGGGGTGTCCATTACAGATTATTCTAATTTACACTCTGATTCATTTTAAAATGTAATTTATTGCAGCCCAACACTATAGAAACTAACGTTGCTGTTTTGTATTGGGACATGCAATGCCTGTCAAACTGCTCTCCAGGTTCTTTTCCGTGCTCAGGGATCAGCACTGCTTTCCGCTTTGGTCACAGAAGCTTCCTTTTGCAGGTGCAGCAGTAACTGCAGAGACTAACAATACGTGATTGCTGACATCTCTACTACCCTGTCCAGGGCTCAGGAAACATCACTGAAGAAAGGGAAGATGGTGAGATTCAGAGAAAGGGGTGGAAAGTTGTAGAACACAGTCTTCTGGCCAGGACATGGCCAGTGCCCCTTGAATTCACAGCATCTGTGGTTACATACATAAAACTGCACCCTATCAATATTCTGTGATGGGAGGAATGGCGGGTCATGAGTCCCCACCTCTCCCTCAGGACTTATTGGTAGTTAGCGATTGCTGGGGGAAAAAAGACATTTTCTTCAGTGGCTATATCACTGGTAAGGTGCCCATGTTCCTGTAAATAGCCCTTTACCTATGCTCCTGTAAACACTCATTGTGCCAATAATAATAATGATTAATAATAATAATAATAATAATAATAATAATAACAATAATAACAATAATAATAGAAATAGGAGGACTAATTCGGAAAAGAAGTGGGATTAGTCAGGTAGAAGAGATGAATATGATAAAAGCATATATACATGTGTGAAAATGTCATAATGAAAAGCATCACTATGTCTAATTAACATATGTAAATAAAAATGTTTTAAAGGTGGGCAAGAGCTGAGCATCAGAAACCTGCAGAGTGATCAGCTGCCTCAAACCGCTGCCATCCTCAGGATTCCCTCACTGTCACATGGTACACGCTCTGCCATCCTCAGGATTCCCTCACTGTCACATGGCACATGCTCTGCTATCCTCAGGATTCCCTCACTGTCACATGGCACACGCTCTGCCATCCTCAGGATTCCCTCCACTCTCACATGGCACACGCTCTGCCATCCTCAGGATTCCCTCACTGTCACATGGCACACGCTCTGCCATCCCTTCCCCTGGATGCCTCTTCTCCCATCCCATGGTGTATTTCTAGTTTCTCTACAAGCATTCCAAATTAGGCATTCCAAATTAAACACAACTAAGAAAGCAAAGCTGTAACCTGTCAGAGGATATACAGTGTTTGCCTTCTGAGCTGGGTGTCTCAGTGTCTTTACCAGTTCTATCCATCATGCTGCTGCCAAATTCATCATTTCATTTTTCTTTACAGCTGAATAAAATTCTACTGTGCAGAAATGTTTTTATTATCCATTCACTGGAGAAGGGACATTAGGCCGACTTCCTTTGCTAGATACTGTGACTAGAACAGCAATGAACATAGATGTGCCAGTATCTCTACAATGGGATATAGAGTCCTATAGACGGATGGATAGAAAGACAGAGGGACAGATGACAGATGGAAGACAGACAGATGACTAGGTAGATGATACATGGATGGAAGGCAGGTAGACAGAGAAGGGGGAGAACACCAGTAATAGTATAGTTGGGTTATGTGTAGTCTTGTTTTAATTATTTTTAAGAACTGCCAGACTGATCTCCACAACAGCTGCACAAGTTTGCACTCCCACCAGCAGTGATCAGGCACAATGTCCACACTCACACCAGCACTGCACTCCCACCAGCAGTGATCAGGCACAGTGTCCTCAATCACACCAGCACTGCTGTCATGTGTTTCCTTGATGAAGGCCACTATGACT
Organism: Acomys percivali; assembly: GCA_907169655.1. NCBI lineage: Eukaryota > Metazoa > Chordata > Mammalia > Rodentia > Muridae > Acomys > Acomys percivali. The sequence goes on from OU015750.1 coordinate 116,277,924, forward strand.
GAGAGTGAGGTAGAATCTCCAAATAGCTGTAATCTGCACTTCCCAGGTAGCTAAGGATGTCAACACTCTTTTTGGTGTTTATTAGACATGCATTAAAAGGAGTTCTTTTGTAAACTGTTCACCTCCATGGCCCGTTTTTAATTAGGTAGCTTGCTTTGTTTAGCTCTCTGTGTATTCTACACTATAATCCTGTCAAACACACAGCTGGCAAAGACTTTCACCCATCGCATGCCGGAGCTCTGCAGTCGTCCCTTTGCCCTTATGTGACGTTCATGCTTTAGAATTTCAAAGACCTCAGTGTATAACTCAAGCTACCACGAGTCTAAGGGAGAACAGTGCATATCAAACCATAACCCAGGATGAGCACAGACCAGACCAGCCACAGCATACAGGACCAACATAGGAGCAACTAGTCACATGGCAGGCACTTGTGCATAGCTCTGAGGGGCCTGCACGGCCACCAGGCACTAGGAGCCCTGAACTGTCTCTTACCTTTAGGACAGCTGCTTCTTTCCTCCTGTTGCTTTGTGAATTAACAGTGTGATCTAAACTAGAATATAAACTCTCCCATCTCCCCACACCCCAGCCACCGGGGCTTGGAAGGGTCTATCTAGCTGGGGCTTTGGGCAGAATCTTGCTTCAAAAGGACAAGTCTTGTTTGACTGGAGGAACAGATCAGCACCAACGGGACAGAAATCGGCAAGGTCTCACTGGCTATGGAAACATACTTTGCTGAGAGACATTGAAAGTTGGAGGCATGGATCCTATAGTTTCTAAGAGCAAGAAGACTTCTGGGGCTTCACCTCAGCCACAATATGGGGAGCTGCTGTGGTCTGGTAGAGGCAGCTCCTGGCATGTCCAAGTTAGGACAACAGCCACTGAGATGACAACACTGACCAGCCTTGTTCTCCAGTGGGTGCTAGGGACTAGTTAAGGAGACAACATGTTCCTAGGCTGGTGTCCTGAACAACTAGGGACTAGTTAAGGAGACAACATGTTCCTAGGCTGGTGTCCTGAACAACTAGGGCTACTATTTCTGAGACACAAGAATGAAGAGTGTCATAAGCTAACTTGTACATGTGATGATTGCATGCAAAGCTTCTGTTGTGACATTCTCTAGGTTCCGAATCCAACTCTCTTGCAATTACATGGGAAGAAACGGGATCCATTTTCCTACCCCACAGTGTGTAAATGTGGAAAGTAGCAATTGGAGCATCTCACGTGCTCTTACCATCCAGGGGCTAACAGAATGGATTAGTCTAAACACACTGAAGTGTTAAAGAAGACACGACAGCAACACTTACCAAGACACCACAGCTCAGGTGGAGCAGCAAAGGCAAGCCTCTGAGGAAGACTAAGTGTGGATGATTCTACAGTAAGAGACCAAACACACATGCACACATGTATGCCTATACCTTCACACATGTGCACACATGTGTGCCTATACCTTCATACATGTGCATACATGTATGCCTATGCCTTCACTCATGTGCATACATGTACGCCTATGCCTTCACACATGCTCAGACTCAAGCATGCTTAAGCACACAGCCATACACATATATTTTGATGCAAATAGGACAATGGAGAAGGAATTTGGTGGCAACTCAGGGACACTGCACTAGCCAGGATTCTCTAGGACAATGTAACTGAAAGGATGATGCTGTATAAAAAGGGAACTAACTTATTTAAGTGTCTGACAGGCTGCAGTCTAGTTAATCCACCAACGCAAAGTCCAAAAATTCAGTAGAGTTCAGTCAATGAGGCTGAATGTCTCAGCTGGAATCCCGAAAAGCAGCACCTGTGGGTGTGAAGGAAGGGCGTCACCACCCGAGTGAGGGAAAGGAAGGGGGCAAAGAATCCCTTCTCACGCGTCCTCTGTATGGGCTGCCAGCAGGTGTGGCCCAGACCACATGTGGGTCTTCCCACTGCCTATGATTAAGAAAAACATTCCTCACAGGTGTGTCCAGCCACTTGGGTTTTAGCAAAGTCTAGATGTGGTCAGGCTGACAAGCAAGAATAATGTGACAGACACAGTGCCACATGTTTTTTAATATAGTATTTTAATTTACACCCTGGGAATTCCACACTTAAGCACTGCATCTGGGTCATATCCACTCCTTTCGTCCCACCTTCAACTTCATCTGGACTCTGCCACAAGCAAATCTCCTCCAATCTTTCTGCCCTCTTCTTTTTGTATTTATTTATTTATTTTATTTAGTGCGTGTATGTGTGTGTCTCTGTGTCTCTGTGTGCGTATGTGTGTGTATGTCTGTGTCTGGGGGATTTTTGAGGCAGGGTTAGTCTGTGTAGCCTTGGCTGTCCTTGGCAGTCAGTGTGTGCATGGGACAGGTTATCCAGTTAGTGCAGCCACTGTGTGTAAGGGTCAGGGCTAGTGACCACATCACCAAAGAAAGATGACTCTGTCCTCTCTCTCCCAGAGAAGCCATCAGTTGCCAATACTTCTTCAGGTAGAGGTGAGGTCTCATGCAGGAATTTTGACTGGCTTGATCTCGCAGAATTCTTGTACTGCCACAGGTAAAAGCAGAAAGCAAACAGAACAGCTCCTGGAACTCAGCATCTGACATAACTGAACTGTTTCCATCAGGAGTGAGTGTGACCATGCCTTAATACACTGAGACATTTACAAGAGATAAAGGGGTGTACTCACAGAGCTCCCCAGTGGGACACAGTTGCAGGGACTTCCCTGAACACCAAGGGAAGGAAAGCCATCTTCAGGAGGAGCACTGAGCCAGAGGTCCAAAGCCCTGGGGTCAACCTGGTGCAATCACATTGCTGCTGCAGATACCTGACATTCTCAGCCTTAACACCTGCCTGTCCTGGGGCAGCAATGTGCAACAGTCAGAGATGTGGGCGTATCTGGAAAGCTAGGCCACTCCACAGGAAGACAGAGACACACTTGCCTTTCCAGAGCCCTGGGTTAGCTGACAGCCTGTCCTCCCTTTAGTTAGAGGCCAGATAGCCAGGTAAAGCTGATGGTCATCACCAAGTTATTTTTATCGGTGCCTGCTGTGTGGAAACAGACTTTGCTGTGTTAAGCTACTGACAACCTTCCATCATTCTCCACAGCTTTCCATACTAACATAGCCAGGCACCCTGAAAGGAGAGTCAGTGACACAGTGGGACACTGCTCAATGACCTGACCAAGAGGTGATAGGGGAGGAAGAAAGGCCCTCATGACCAAGACAAGCCCAAAGTTCATGTCATACTAACAAAACACATGCCAGAACTTTCTACTGATAGCCTGGAAGCCTGACCACCATGGGCTGGCCATAGGGCCCTACAGGAAAGGTCACGAAGATGGTTAGCAGCCCACACATAAGCCTGGTGAGACAATGTGAGAGCAAGGGCAAGTAAGAAAAGTGCAGAAGCCGGAAGCTTCCAGGCTGGGCCCAGCCACGTCAAGATGCCCAAAGCAGGCACAGAGTGTAGTCAAAACCTGGCCTTTTAGCCAAAAGCAATTCAAGTGTGGTTACCTTTAGTTCAGTAGCTTTAGGGTCTGAGCCTGCAGGAGAGCTACTACACAAAACGAAAACAGACTGAATAAGAAACCAGCAAGGATAAGAGTAGAGGTGGCTGCACCTGAAGCGAAGTGGACCTATACTGGCCAGACCCTACTGTTTCCCAGGGAACCATGAGGCCAAAACAAAAACCATACATGACACAAAAGAAAAACTACACACAAAATGAAGCAAAACAAAACAAAAACCACACACACACACACACACACACACACACACACACACACAACCATAAAGCGGTGCACCTCCCCTAAGGGACAGCCCATGCACTCTAGGCAGGCACACCCTTAGTAGCCCTTTCACTTGTGGCCATGGCAGAAAAATGGACAGGGTGGAAGGAATGACCTCAGCCAGGCATGGCGCACACCTTTAATTCCAGCACGTGGGAGGCAGAGGCAGGCAGATCGCTTGCAAGTTCCAGGCCAGCCTGGTCTACAAAGTGAGTCCAGGACAGCCAAGGCTACACAGAGAAATCCTGTCTCAAAAAACACAGAGAGAGAGAGAGAGAGACAGAGAGAGAGAGAGAAAGAGAGAGAGAGAGAGAGAGACAGACAGACAGACAGACAGACAGACAGAGAGACAGAGAGGGAGACAGAATATAAAGGACCTCACAAGCCAACAGGGCAGACTCATGTGCTATCAGAGAGGATTCCCAACTGCAGCCAGCAGGCCCTCATGGTGGCATGAGCAGCCTCTGCAGTTTCCACTGCAATAACCTGACCACAATCAGCCACTGTAGGGGGCGTGGGTGGGGATGGGGCGGGGGGTTGGGGAAAGAACAGCAGTGCATCTTCTTAGCTCATAGGTCTCTGGACCCCAGAAGCCTCACTCAGGCCCCATAATGAGAACTGTGTGAGGAGGGTAGATGTGTCCCAATATGCTAGCTGCCTTGAAACAAGTCCCTCTGAGAGGGTACAACTGTGTTTTCCAGGTGGGATCTACAAAGAAACAGATGTTTACTACCAGAAGGGAAACGGCTCATTTTTCATCAAACCACTGCTCTGTCCTTTTAGACCAGTGGTTCTCACCCTGTGGGTCATGACTCTTTTGGTGTTGAACAGCCCTTTTACAGCGGTTGCCTAAGATTATTGGAAAACACAAATGTTTAAGTTACCATTCATAACAGTAAAATCACAGTTATGAAGTAGCAATGAAAGACCTTTATGGTTGGGGGTCAGCACAGCAGGATGAACTACATTAAAGGGTCACAGCACTAGGAAGGTTGAGGACGCTGTTTTAGACACAAAGACATCATGACTCAGCTCCCTGGCATCAGGTACAAACACATGGCTGTGTTCTAGGCAGGGCAGCAGGGAGAGGGATGAAGGATGAGCAACACAGTTCGCTTTATAAGCTTGGCCCATGAGAGCCCCGCCTACATGACTCTCCAACAATCGTTAAATGGAAAGTCTAGTGTGAGGAGGATGGGTGGGATGGCTACAAACGGGTGCTCCACAGGAAGGCGTCTGAAGGCCTGCAAGCTGCCTGTGAGGAGTGTCCAACTGCCAAGAGCCACACAAGGTCCTGTGCAGACGAAAGACATTATTACTATAGTAGGGCTGTTTGATACCGCGCTGAACCCATCCTCACAATGTGAACTAACTTTACATGGCTAAACATGCACAGACTTAAGCGTTTAACTGGTGGAGGTGCCACACCGACAGTCTCCCACGCGACCCGCGGTCTGACCGTGCTTTCTCAGTGACTAACCTGGAGTAGCACATCCCACAGACATGCTACACACACGAACATCAGACAACTGAGGACAAAAAAAGACTATGTTTCTTTTCCTAGCAAGATTACAGTGTATGTGAGACTAGGGGAGAAGTTCAACAAATGCCGCCATGACTGAAAGGCTGAGCCACTTTGGTTCTAAAGCTAAGTCAGTGGGGGGGGAAGCAGCCCACCAGGGGATGTACGTTCCACAGGAGCAGCACGTGTGATTACTCTGTTACCCAAGGAGCTTCACCGTGAAGACTGCTTCACTCTACACATTAAATGTTTCTCAGTAGCTACACCATCACTTCGTTCTTGAGTTTGGGAAATATAATTAGGCAATTCAATAGCTGATGGGCTCCCATACCCTTGAATCTTTACTTACAGCAAAAGATAAAGCTTTCCACTTTAGCTTGGGAAGGAGTTGGGCTCCAATCCAGGTACTGCAAAGACCTAGATGCTGAGGATAACACAAACAGTTAGCTACACCTAATAGAGGTCCTGGAACGCAGCAAAGTGGCAGCCAGTTATGACTAAGGCCTCAGTTTGTTCCTAAACTATAAAAGAGCCTAAAGATCCTATCTTTACACTTAGAGGTTGTTTTTGCTTGGTTGGTTTGGCTTGATTTTTTGAGACAGGGTTTGTCTGTTCAGCCCTGGCTGTCCTGGACTCACATTGTAGACCAGGCTGGCCTCAACTCATTAGAGGTCCACCTGCCTCTGCCTCCAGAGTGCTGGGATTAAAGGCGTGGGCCACCTTGCCTGGCCTTAGAGGTTGGTTGGTTTTGTTTGTTTGTTTGTTTAATTTAAACAAAACAAAAACTGGTATCCTGCTTTTTTGGCATACTTTACAAACTGCCGTTAATTTGGGGCTCTTGTTACACCAAACTGTATTATATAATGCTCTTGTTTGTGTCCCCAACAAATTTTCTATATTGAGCTCTCTCCCCCAAAATGATGATCTTAAGACTCAGAGGGACAATAGCAGGTGATTCTGTTGTGTTGTGAGGGTGGAGCCTTCTCGGTGAGATCGGTGTTCTTGTAAAGCAGGACCGAAAGCTTCCTGCCTCTCCATCATTTATCATTTATAAATGATAAGCCATCATTTATAAATTAGGAAGTCTCCAGATAGGAAATATAGCCTTAAGAATTGTGGGTGTGGGATTAAGATTACTTCAGACTCTCCTAAGTCCATGGTATCCACTGGAATGGAGAAAAATGGGGAAAATAATTTCTTATTAATACTTCTCATGCTGGAATTTAAATTTTCCTTCTGTCTTCGTTTAAGACAAATCCAAAAGCTTCCCTCCCGCTGCTGCCCGCACTCAGGGACATAGGCTGCAGGTTAGGGGCCAGGGCTCGGGGTCCTTGTCCGTGAGAAGGCTGGAGGCACCATCACGGACCGCGCCGCTCAGCGCTCCGTCGCACGGCTTCCCGGCTATCTCCTCACGGGAGCCGGTTGCCAGGCGTCGCCCCGTACGCGGGCGCTAACGCTAAATCGCGCTCTCAGGCTGCCTCACCTGCGGTACGGGCCAGTTTCTCTGGAACGCGCCACCGACGCCTGCCGCGTCACTATGGTTACGAGAAAGCCTGCCCTTCACGCCGCGCCTCTTTATTCTCGCGAGAGCCGGGCGTTGCCTCACTTCCGGTGCCGTTTCCCGAAAGCCCTCGCTTCCTGCGCATAACACTTCCGGTCGCAGCTCCTCTTCCGCCTGCTGGGGCGGGTTCCAGGTTGAGCCTGGATGCTGCGGGCGCTGCGTGGTCTGCGGGGCGTGGCGGTGAGTCCGGGGTCGGCGACTTCGCCGTTCTCCACGCACCTACGCCCCCAGGGGCCTGTCCTACCTTCCGTCTTAGCCGCTTCTCGCCTCCCACCCGCGTCCTCCGTGCGTGTGCGCTGCTCTCTGCTCTTTACCCCACCCCTCCCTCCCATTCCCCACTGCCGGTTCCCAGGTGCACGCATCTGCGTGGACCAGCACCTCCGGTCAAGCGGGTCACCCGTGCCTTCCCAGCGCAGCGACTGCCGATGAAGGAGTACCCGAGCTGAGTGTCCCGGCGATGGCTACTCCCTGGAGGTGCGCCCTGTGGATGATCCTGGCGTCCCAGGTGGTGGCCCTGGTAAAATGCTTGGAGGACGATGACGACGTCCCGGAGGAGTGGCTCCTTCTGCACGTGGTCCAGGGCCAAATAGGAGCCGGGAACTACAGCTACTTGCGGTTGAACCACGAGGGCAAAATTATTCTCAGGATGCAGAGCCTGAGAGGGGATGCGGACCTGTACGTGTCCGACAGCACTCCGCACCCAAGCTTCGACGAGTATGAGCTACAGTCAGTCACTTGCGGCCAGGACGTGGTCTCTATACCCGCACACTTCCAGCGCCCAGTCGGGATAGGGATTTATGGACACCCGTCGCACCATGAGAGCGACTTTGAGATGAGGGTATACTATGACAGAACTGTGGACCAGTACCCATTTGGAGAGGCTGCCTACGCTGCTGACCCCACAGAAGGCAGTCAGAAGCACGCGTATGCTCCAGAGGAGGCAGCCCAAGAGGAGGAGTCAGTCCTCTGGACGATATTAATTAGCATTTTGAAATTGGTGCTTGAAATTCTCTTCTGATCCCTTGAACGTGCTGCAGCACAAATCCTTATCTGCACGGATCGATTACAGTTTGCTGTGAACCTTGCTACTTGACCTGGTGAAATTCTGGTTACTCTTTTCTAGACTAGGATGGAAAAATAAAGCCATAGTTTTGTTACCTCAATTTACTCCCCAAGCAGGAAAAGCAGCAAGCACAATATTTTAGAGATTAAAATTCCTATAAAAAGGAGTCTGCTCAACAAAATGTTTAAGTACATTTTGGTTAGTCAGGTGAGTAAACAGGTTGCAGTAACAGGCTATATATATAAATCAGATTGAACTTGCTAGTGCAGATGAACTTTTAAAAAGGCTGATGACTAGAATTTACTCTATAGACATTCTAAATTTAGTACAGTACTTGGAGTTTTTGTTGTTGTTTTTCGAGACAGGGTTTCTCTGTGTGGCCTTGGCAGTCCTGGACTCACTTTGTAGACCAGGCTGGCCTCGAACTCACAGCGATCCGCCTGCCTCTGCCTCCCAAGTGCTGGGATTAAAGGTGAGCGCCACCACGCCCGGTTTAGTACTTGGAGTTTTAAAAAGGTACTAAAGCCAGGTCGGAAATGCAGTGACAGCTCCACTCTTCCTGGGGCCCTGATACCTAGGCGAGCTTTCCTGGCAGGCAAGCATTTAGAGACTTGCTATGCCGTTGGTGGTAATTCCAGACCTCTTTCCTCCGCTTGTGCTGACTAGAGCTCTCTGGGTATTTGGTAGCTGTGATACTACTACCTAAGCAGGTCAGGACAGAGTTATTACAAATGGTAACTTCTCAGATTCAAATTAAGTTGCTACCTCTTTCTGCTGATCTCTGGAAAAAGGAGACACTAAGAAATTAATCTGGTGAAATGAGCCATTTCTCTGTGACTTTCTTTCAAGGGCAGGAGTTGCTAATAGTGAAATAAATCAACTTGAAGATATTTAAGGTTATAATTAATTTCAAAAAATGTTCTTTATTGGCATAAAAATGAAAGAATTGTAAATTAATTGGCACCATATATCCCAAACATAAGGGTTTAAAAAGAAAACTATTTTATCCCTCTTTGCTGTTTTTCCCCCTTCTGCCCACTTTCCTGGGTGTTGGGGGAGCTCGCTGACAACAGTCACAAATCCAGCGACCTAGGAGAAAAATTGTTAGTTAATATGGAGTGGAATTTTATTTTTTTAGGGCTGAGTACAAACCATCTAAACTCACTGCTGAGCTATCTGTAGTGGTAACTCCTGGGGATTTTTCAGCGGGGAGAGAGCACTAACTTCCTTAAGCCAAGGAAGAAAATGTAAACAACCCTTAATCAGTGTAACCAGTGCAGTGTGGACTCTGTTGCACGGCACAATGGGAAAGGCCCTGGAACAATCATTTGTACCTTTTCTTAAAAAAAATTACTGTTAACCTTTTAAAACTCAAATACCATCATGTTTTTCAAACCTCAACAACACAATTCCTAATATAGAACTTCGTGATGAATCTGGGTTTCTGTGGCCTTTCTCTTTCTAACAGCATTCTCTGGGCGGCACTCCCACACACCTGATCCGAGTTATTACAGAACCTTCAGTTGCTACTTCTAAAGGAGTCCCAGGAAACTTAAGTTTTATAAGTACTATACAGTGTTAACTATGCAACTAAGTTCCTAAAATTGCACAATTACCTGTATGATGTTTTAATAGCATTACTGTGATTTACTATTTGATTCTGTGTCCATCCTAAAATTATCTGGAATTGTTACGCTGCCCTTTATAGAAAGATGTCTTAGCATATATAAAGATAGTCACTTTGTTAATAGATAACCTTTAACAATAAAGTGAAAGCACTGAAACAGACTGGTGCTGTTACTTTAGTAATTTTAGTGAAAACACCAGCTCAATCTATACCTCAAATGATATTTCCAAAACCGAACCTAGGCACCCTGCCATCTCATTTGTCCTCTGGCTGCAAGGGTGAAAATCAAGGAGACGTTAACAGCATTATGCAGCCTTTAGAAAAATGCTGGGAGAGCTTCATCATACACGATAATACGGGTTTTTTTTGTTTTGTTTTGTTTTTCATCTTTACCTGATGGGATAGCACCAAGGCCCACACAAAAAGTATGATAACCTCTGTCACACACATCACAGAACATCATTTCTTCTTCATGGTGGGGCTGTCCGCATATAATGCATGTCTTACACTCCATACACTGCCATGGGTAGGTCTTAATCATAGCAACAAGCTCCACGGTCATATCCAAGCAAGAAGGGTGGCCTGAGTCAAAACCAACACGAATAGCATTTCACAATAGAACTTTTAACTTAAGGCACATAAAATACTAGTTCCGAAGACAGCTGTCATGCTTAATATTATCACAGAACCATCAAAATACAACACAGAGGACACATGGGCTCTGGTTAGGTCTACGAAGTCCCTCGATTTGTTGATTCTTTGATGGACACCTAGTTGACAACTATAAACCCTAGCTTTTGAGGCAACACGCAGGGTGAGGTTAATATCTTAAGGAGACATCTCTACTTACCACTGTTATCACACTGGGAGCAGTGTATAAGTGATTCAGCCTTTCCTTTCTTGTTGGACTCCTTACCCTTCAGACAAATCCCACATAGAGCATTTGGAATGACCTTTGGCTGGAAGGGTAGAAGAGGGCTATAATTCATGCCAGAAGAACTCACTATGGGTGCAAAAGGGATTCTGTTATCACCTTATCTTTACTTTTGGTAATTTGCTAATGAGAACCTTTTTGTAAAACATTAATTGGATATAAGATGGATCAGAACATAAAACCCCCTCTACTGATGAAAGCCTAAACTGCACTCCATAAAAAACAAGCTCGTGTTGCCTAAATTTATTACTTTGTACTCCCTGCACACACAGCATTATCTATATAAAGACCAAGAAGTAAAAATGAAATAGGATGTCAAATGCTACTAATAATGGGAAAAGAAAATCCATGTATCAAATGACCACACATAAAAGCTAAGCTTAAGTTTTAAGCGCTTGAATATTCACTTTATTTCAAAACTGGTGTTTTCCCAGAGATGTAAAGCTGAACCTACAAAATCTCAACAGCAACAACAACAACAAAAAACACTATTTTAACATTGTAATTGAAAGATGTCCCATTCATACGGCCATGCATAAATGTCTGTAGAGATCTGAGTTGTATGAATATTCTTGCTCCATGTCTAAAAATTAGGAGAACTACGGCAAAGGAGAGAAGCAGCCTGTGACATGTAAAACAAGTTTCAGACAATGAAAACCTGTCGTCAAGTAGTAAATATACGAAGTATACTTTGAGCATTATCTTTCAGACTAAGAACACACAGTGCTGGAGCTTTAAACATGGAACAGGATAAAGTACAAGGGTTTTCTACAGCTGAGGTGAAGGGCAAGGAGGGCCTGAGCTGAGGTGAAGGGCAAGGAAGGGCCTGAGCTGAGGTGAAGGGCAAGGAGGG
>OU015750.1:116294255-116305213 GCA_907169655.1 Acomys percivali
AGTTTGACACATTCTATTTGTCCAAAGGACAAGCCTCAGTATCTGAGTATTTAATTCATTTTATAATGTAAAGCTTTGTAACTACTTTATACTCACATAAATTATGAAAACTGAATGAAGGAATCAAGCTATCCATAACCGCCTGGCAGCCTCCCGCAGTGGCTGGGCACATCAGCTTGTCTCCTTTCTGTTTTGTTGGTGTTTATATTCTACAGAGGCCCAGGCTCTCTCAAACACACCCCATATCCTCATAATGTGGTTTCATTCTGTCAGTGTAATTCACAAAACCGGATTATATGGCATGTGTGTGCACATGTGATCACACTTATCAGAACATGTGATCAATATTTGCACATAATCACACACTATATGCACATGGATCACATGGCATATGTTGCAAATGTGTTTTGTCATGTTGGTAAAATAACTATTTTCTCATGTCCTTTGAACTACATTACTTTTGTGTAAATATATCACCACTGTGCATAAAGTTTTACTTCTAAATCCACAACACTAAAATCACCTCTTTCTTTTCCTATTTGTATTTTGCTAACATTCAATTAAGTCCTTCAAATGAATTCTGTTAGCAAATTTGCCAGGTCAAAATCTGTGAAGATTCTGGGCATGCTGTCAAAATGCTTTCCTCAAATCCTGGATCAGTTTATGTCCCACAGAACAGTCTGGTAAAGTTGCGTTCATTGCTACTGATTTCCACAGCTACTTGCTGCTGACAGGAGGCATCACCACAGTAGGACATGGACAGACCCTTGTTTCATGTAACATATAAGACTAAGTTATGTTAGAAGTTGTTGTAGAAAAGGAAAGACAGTGCCACTCAATGACAGCATGGGTTTGGGCTGGCTAAAAATAAGGTGTAAATTGGCTGTGGCTTAATGTGTACTTCTGATCAAAGTCTCAACCTTAAACCACCTCAGAGCCACTGTCCTTCATGGCACAAGGCAAACATCCTGCTCTTCAACAGCTAAATTTTTTGTATGAAAAAAGGCACCCAGGAAAACTAAATACAGTGTAACGTATTAGGAAGCTCATGCTTTCCTGCAGAATGCCTCAGACTAACCCAAAGGAGCACAAGGTAACGTGCTGCCCCAGCCCAAGGGAACACTGCTCTGTGGCATAGGCCAGCCCAAGGGAACACTGCTCTGTGGCATAGGCCAGCCCAAGGGCAACACTGCTCTGTGGCACAGGCCAGCCCAAGGGCAACACTGCTCTGTGGCACAGGTCAGCCCAAGGGCAACACTGCTCTGTGGCACAGGCCAGTTTATTTTTATTCAGCATTTTAATCTGCATCAATAGCAAAAGAATATTAATGTTCAATACAATTGCCTATCTTGCTCAAAATATAAGTTTTTTAATACAAAATTTGGCCCCAAAAAACAGTATCAATCTGTTTATATCAATACACAATAAATACTCCTCTTGGTGAAAATTTCTAGAAATATATGCAACTGTCTTGTTCAAACAGTGCAGTAAAAGTTCAATCTAACGTTCCAGGAAAGCAGTCAGCAATGAGAAAGGGAGCCTCCTGTGAGGTGCACAGTCCTACCGAGGTGCCTTTACTTTTCCGCTTCTCATCCCCTCGGCCATCTTCGCCATCGTCAGAATCACCGTCACTGTCCAGTGCCGGGAGCTCAGGGTCCAGGGGCGGCTCGTACAGGGCTGTGTTCAGCGGCAAGTAGCGCAGCTCGTCCGGTGAGTACCTGCGGCCGGAGGTCACTTTCACTCTTCCCTGAATACTAAGTATGTAAGACTACACTTTACACTGTGATGTTTGCTTTAAGCTTCTCACTCACACTGACTTCACAAAAATGGGCAGAGAGAACTTTGTTTTGGTGCTCGAGGGCGGGAGGGGGGGATATGTAATACATTTTAGCAATCTCAACATGTTCTCTCACCTGACCACACGGGCTATGTACCTGAGCCTACCTAACAGCATCTGTCTTTCCCTTCACCCTCAAAACAGGAAAAAAACAATGAGTAACGTGACAGCCAGCAGGAGTGAACCCAGGCCGCCCACGAGCACTGAGTCCAGGGCCCTCACACTCATGTCCAGCCACACATACTGAGTTATGACACTTCTACAGCACACCCCTATTCTCATAACATCAGCAGAGAGCCAGGCTCAGGAGACTGACAGAGTGACTAAACAGTACCATCAAGAGCATGGGCTGGCAGGAGGCACTTCTCATAACAATTACTTCAGAGCATTGGGAAGCGTGTCCTGCAGCGCTGAAGTCTCCTCTCGTTCAGGCCGCACATGGCCCTCCCGGCCTCCAGAGGCTACTGTTCAGGAGCTGCCTCCTGAAACACCACATCCCAACACACGGGTTGGCAGAACACCACCAGACTTTTATTAATTTCCAGATGAAAATTCTGCACAATTTCAAACAGCAAGCGCACTTCCATGCTCTGGGGTAAACAGTGTTCTCTCAAGAACACCTACTCTGAGAACAGGTTTCCAGAATGAGGTCTACTACTAGAGAAAAGCTGAGATTGTCAAAGGTTTTTGGTTACATTTAAGATGGAAAAAGGAAAAAAGTACATTGGGGGTTGGAGTGGAGGAGTGGCCATGCCTGCTCTGGCACATACTCTGTCCCTCCTTGACCTCGCCAGTCCCACAGGCCACCCTGCCCTGCACTTGCCAGCACCACTTAAAGGAAGCCTCTGGAGGTGCTGAAGCTAAACTGAACTGAGACTCTGAATTCAATAAAACTTCTGAAGAATACCAAACTCCTGGGACATGTGCCACTCTGCAAGCACCAAAGTGCTATTCAGGCAGAGGCGTGAGCACTCCAGATTCCATCAGGCCTTCAAGTACAGATTGAAAACTGCAGACACAAACCCTACACATCTGTTGTTGTCACGGAGAGGCGTTGAAAGCAACGATAACTAAAACACTGAATACCTCTTATAGTACTCCTGGAACTGTCCGGGGATGAGAGCCACTGGGTACGAACTGACCTTGGTTCGTTCTGTGGGCAACACTTTGTACTTTCCTTGAGGCACTTGGATAACCTGTGTTAAGATCAAAAATGTGAAAACTGATTCAAATCTGGGAACCAAGGCTTCCAGAAAAGAACCCTATGTATACCACCCCCATCCCCCACAGGAAAGCCAGCAATGTACACAACACGGTGGCAACCACCTGAGGATGGTGAGTGCTCCCCAGTGCTCCCCAGCTACATGCTTGGGTTGTGCAGTCTCTGGCTCACCACGGTCTTTCACTAAATTTGGGGACACTATAGTTCGTCTGCTTCTTTGATGAAACGTAGGGGACACTTATCTAACCTCACAGCTCCCAACAAAACCAGAGAGCAGCAGAGTCTGCGGCTCTCACACCGCTCTCAACACAGTCTGCGGCTCTCACACCGCTCTCAGCACAGTCTGCGGCTCTCACAGCGCTCTCCGCACAGTCTGCAGCACTCACTCCGCTCTAAGCACAGTCTGCGGCTCTCACACCGCTCTCAGCACAGTCTGCGGCACTCACACCGCTCTCAGCACAGTCTGCAGCACTCACTCCGCTCTCAGCACAGTCTGCGGCTCTCACACCGCTCTCCGCACAGTCTGCGGCACTCACACCGCTCTCAGCACAGTCTGCGGCTCTCACACCGCTCTCAGCACAGTCTGCGGCACTCACACCGCTCTCAGCACAGTCTGCGGCTCTCACACCGCTCTCCGCACAGTCTGCAGCACTCACTCCGCTCTAAGCACAGTCTGCGGCTCTCACACTGCTCTCAGCACAGTCTGCGGCACTCACACCGCTCTCAGCACAGTCTGCAGCACTCACTCCGCTCTAAGCACAGTCTGCGGCTCTTACACCGCTCTCCGCACAGTCTGCGGCTCTCACACCGCTCTCAGCACAGTCGGCGGCTCTCACACCGTTCTCCGCACAGTCTGCGGCTCTCACACCGCTCTCAGCACAGTCTGCGGCACTCACACTGCTCTCAGCATGTGGGAACTAGATAGACAGCGGCTGTTAAGTCTCACTCAGCAAATTCTCAGCCCTAAAGCAGAGGTTTCAGAGAGAAGGAAAGAAAGGTGCATGAGAGGGCAAACATTGTCCAGTACATCATTAAAAATGGTATCTAACGTCTGTGAGAAAACACAGCTGGCATCATCATCATCATAATGGGGAAATGGGGTCTGGAGAGGTGGCTCAGAGGTTAAGAGCACAGCCTGCTCTTCCAAAGGTCCTGAGTTCATTCCCACCAACCACAGGGTGGCTCACAGCCATCTATAATGTCTTCTGGAGTGCGGGTGTACATGCAAGTAGAACACTATATATATAATAACAAATAAATAATAAAAAGGGGCTGGTGACTGTTCTGCAATAACAACACAGAAACCCAGACACTGCTGAACTAAGTCACCCTACATGTGTCTGTAGGTCAAAGTACGCTCTTCTTTCTTCCATGCGTTCCCGGTTTAAGTTGCTGTTAAATTCGGCGGCTTTCTTGGCAGCTTTTTTAATGTACTCAGGTACTTTGCTGGCTTCGACTTTCTGAGTATTCTGCTGTTGCATTTGCTGAAAGAAAAATATTACAGTTAGAAGTCATACATAACTTTATAAAAAGTTTCCTGTAACAGGCACCAGTCACTTCACACCACTTACCGAATATTCTTTGTAGTGATCTGTGATTCTCTGACGCTCCTTTTCTTGTAGAATAACGGAATACTCAGCATGCTTCGCTGGATATTCTTTTATCATTAAGTCAATCACTTCATCACTGCGCAATGCTGTCAGACCTATTTCAGATGCCCCCAAAGGAAAGCAAAGAAAATAGTTTGTGCTTTTATAAAACTAGCTTCTCTTTCAAACTATTCTATACTAAAAAAAAAAACTTACAATAATTAAAGCAAAATTAATACATTTTAAAATAGTAAAAGTTACTCTTCCTAATAAAGTCAAGCAATCAAAACAAATGGTATCTTGTACAAGAAAAAGGATATTGATCAATTCTTCAACCAAATACATTTCCTTTAGATTTTATGTAAACTGTAAGAATATACTTAGAAATAATTGTGAATGATATATACTAGTCACTAATAATTAATACAGGATATATATAAATTCTCACAAATATATATAAATTCTTACAAATCTATATATCAGAAATATTATCTATTTATATCTCAAAACATTTGCCAGTCTACACAGGTGGTGTAGTGTTCACAGCCTCAGTATCAGATTTTCTTACTGCTGTGATGTATTTACACTTGAAAGTACCTATTGACATTAACACACACCAAAGATAAATTATGAATGAAGTCTATGCTATAAGCAACTAAAAACTCAACAAGATTTGCCTTTTAAAATATGGCACCAGGTATGGTGGCACATGCCCTTAATCCCAGCATTTGGGAGGCAGAGGCAGGCGGAAGGCAGATCGCTGTGAGTTTGAGCCCAGCCTGGTCTACAAAGTGAATCCAGGAGATAAGGCTGTATGAGTTCCGTCCCCAGTGCAGCAGAGATAAAGCTCTATGCTTAGATACAAATTCCACACCCAAACATTTTGACAACTCTACTAAAGTTATTAGAAAATTATACTGTATTATAAAAATTTTTATTCACATCCTCTTAATTAAAAATAAAGTAACAAACTTATCATTTACTATCTTAGAAAATGTGACATGTACCCAGTGCCACCTACAAATGTCTGGCTTAAGAGGCATGGGTGCTGATTACCTAGTGTGCACTGTGTTTCTGTGATGACGTTTAATTCTCTCAGGTACAGTTTCTCCTTGTGAGATAAATCTCGTCGCTCTAAATCTCCAAAAGCAGAACAAAAGGACTTTTAAAAACTGAAACTATACATCTGAGACCTTTAAAAAACTTTTTTAAAAACTTATTTTAAACATATCTCTTATTGCACATTCTAAGTATTAATAATACTGAGGTAACTACACACACACACACACACACACAAACACACACACCTTACAAATTCTAGAAATAAACTGTTGAAAACTAAGAACTACCTAAGGGCAGGTAATCATGAATGGCTTTCTATAATTCAAGCACAGCTTAGAAGCTAACTCTCTTCCTGAGGTCAGAGAGCAACAGGTAAAGTGAGTTTTTTGTTGTTGTTTTTGTGGGGGGGGGGGGGGGAGGTCAGGAGGTTGGCAACACATCAGCATTGTAGAATGGGATCCTGAGTGATAATAGTAAGTTAAAGTCAGCAAGTATGCTTGCTTTGTAAATATGTAAAATAGGAGTCCCTCACAGAGAAGCCTGGGAGTAAACGCCCTGTCTTTGTAGGACGTCAGATGTCATCTCTTACATACACTAAGCTTTAAGTACCTGGATATTTCCGCTTGAAGGAGGTCACACCCAGATATTCACTGACTTGTTCCTGAAGCATATAGTATTCTCCTGTTTCATCAGGTGGCCATTTGTATTCTATTAAGTTTTCTGCTGGGTAGTAACTAAAGCTAAGACATAAACACACATTATGCCTTATATGTGGTATTTATTAAATTTTAATCATATTTATATTTCAAATTATTTTCAAAACAATTTCAAGAACTGAAATTATTATTACTGCTATACTTTTAGAGAAAAATTACAAAATGGATAGAAGAAAAATGATCCAAAATTTCACATGAAAATTTCACTAAAGTAGCAATGTCCTATACATGCAAAGAGGCTCAGCAGTTAGGAGCACTTATGGCTCTTGCAGAGGATGAGCTGCAGTTCCCAGCACCGTATCAGGCAGCTCACAACCACCTATGACTCCAGATGTCCTGAGGTCTTCTAGCCTCTACAAGTGCCCACAGCCACACGTGCACACATATGAGGACACCTGAGTAAAAATAAAAAACCCAAGACTCATTAACAACAAGGCCCAAGAGGCCAAAACAGTAATGACAGCTCTGAAGCATTTTTTATTTAATATTCACTTTAGTTACTTCATGCAGACCAGATACAAGTTAACTTCTGATCACTATCTATTGCTCAGTAAGTTACAAACAACCGAAAAAGCAGACTTGCAAGCACGTCCTTCTCGGTGAACTGGACAGTAAGCTGTATTCTACCCTACAAACCCAGAAGCAGAAGAACAGAGCTATTCTGGAAGTTCCAGGGCACTGCTTTCAACTGTACTCCTGAATAGCAAAGACCTTGGTGAACGTGCCCATCTAGACCACCTGACTTCTAAGTTAGAGGCAGAAGTGTGACAGCGTTTTATTGCATGTATTCATTTGAGAAACAGTTCATGAAATACCATCCCCAAACCCGGTGCTAGAAAACAACATGGCTGGGCAGTGGTGGCACCTTCAATCCCAGCATGTTGGAGGCAGAGGTGGGTGGGCCTCAGTGAGTTTGAGGCCAGCCTGGTCTACAGAGTGAGTCTCAGGACAACCTAGGCTACATAGAGAAACTCTTTCAAGAAAGAAAGAAAGGAAGGAAGGAAGGAAGGAAGGAAGGAAGGAAGGAAGGAAGGAAGGAAGGCAGACAAAGCTACAGAAAGGAATCTTCCTCCCATCACAGCACATGCAAAAAGTAGCTCAGAATGAATCAAAATCCTAAGTATAAAAACTGCCTAAAAACCCTGAGTTAGCAGATTCTCAGATACAAAACCAAAAACAAAAGTTACATAGACAACAAAATTGTAAAAGGATTTTTAAAAAAAATGTCACTCTATCAACTGTAGGGGAAAAGAGCCCCAGAATGTTAGAAAATATTTACAAACCATGTATCCCATAAAGGAATTAATATGCAGAATACATTAAAAAAAAGTTCATAACTCATCAACACAAAGTGAAAAAGAAATGGACATCTAGGCATAGTGGTGCACACCTTTAGTCCCAGCACTCTTGAGTGTGAACAGCTAAGCAAAGTGGTGCACACCTTTAGTCCCAGCACTCGAGTGTGAACAGCTAGGCATAGTGGTGCACACCTTTAGCCCCAGCACTCTTGAGTGTGAACTAGCTTCATCTGCACACTGAGTTCCAGGACAGCCAGAGCAATATAGTGCGACTCTGTCTCAAAACAAAGAAAAACAAAAATAAGGGGGGGTGGGGCCTCAAGTTAGGAAAGGACAAAGAAGTAAACTGGTATTTCTCCAAAAATACAAATCAAATAGTCAAAAACCAGTAGCCATGGTATACAAAACAAAATCACAGAGGAATGATTTTATGTCTTTCAGTATGGCTATCATCAAAAAAAAAAAAAAAAAAGCAACAACAACAATAATATAATGTTGCAAGGTTATAAAAAAATTAGAAGTTTTGTGTATTGGTGGTGGGAATACAAAATGGTCCAAGTGCTATGGAAGGTCCTCAAAAAGCTAAACACAGCATTTGATACCTATGATACAACTTCCTGCCTCTAATTATATTCCAGAGTGTTAAAAACAGGGGATCTAAACACCAGCGTTTCCCTCAGCACTCATTACCGCAGCCTGCAGTCGAATAAACAAAACGCAGCGATAGATACAATGGCGTACAGTTCAGACTGAAGGAAATCCTGACATGAACTCAAAGCACAGAGGAGCCGTGAAGACTTTATGCTACCGGATAACCCAGATCCCACAGGCAGATGCAGAACTGTGCTAGCCAGCAGCTAGAGGCAGGGAGGACCAGGAGGTACTGCAGGGCTGTGCAGTTTGAGTTACTCAAGTTTTGGAAAGGGATGACACAATGGTTGCACAACACTGTGAATGTAATTATTATCACTGAACTAACTACTTAAAAACTGTTACTATGCTGTTTTATGTACCTATTTTACCGTAATTTTTAAAAGTTCTCTGGAGCAGTCAGGCGTGGTAGCACACACCTGTAACCCCAGCACACTTGGAGAGGCAGAGGCAGGCCGATCTCTGTACGTTCCAGGACAGCCAAGGCTACACAGAGAAACCATGTCTGGAAGGAAAAAAAGAAGTTCTCAGGAGCAAGCCCTCCCTCAGTGTCATATTACGTAATGTGACTTGTCTCTTGTGGATGTGGGTCCTCTGGAGCTGCCAGGAGATTGTGAGGTGTGGGTGCTGGAAACCAAACCCAGGCCTCAGGAGGAGCAGCGGGCATTTTCTATGCCATCTCTCCAGACTATAAGTTTTAATCAGTGCTTCTGCTGCCTGGGGTGGACATGGGGACAAGAAGAGACAAAACGGCCTACAGTTCCTATTGAAGCACGAGGCGGCAGTACCTCAGATCCTGACTCGAAGTCTCACAGCTCCGGGAGCTGTCTCCTGAGCCCATCCGCCTCCTTTTCGATGGGTGGGTTCCATCATTAGAGCTATCTTCATTATCGTCCTGGACATTCAAGTGATTAAAAGACAGAGGACAGAAGCATGGGTTACAAAACAAAGAACGAATGTATCTTCCCAGTCTAAGTATCAACAAGAAAAAGCTTATGTCCAACTAGTATCCTTAGAAAACCTAATTTCCTAGAGTAATTAAAAGAACAAAGAATTTGTCTTAAGAAGTAGAATAGGCTAAACACTAACCTTCAATCCAAATAAAATTTTCAACTACAATTTTTAAAATGTACTCTCACTTTCTTACCAACTAGAAAGTGAGTTCAAATGTCTTCTGTTTTGAATAGCCACACTACTCTAAAATTAAAGCAGGTCTTCCTATTTGAGCTGTGAAATAAATATTAGCGTATTTTATAGCACCCTTCCACTTGTAGCTGGCCCGCAGGAGTGCATGCTAATTACCGGAGATGGAGAAGGATTGGTCACCAACGTGTAATTACATTCTTTTCCCTCCACTGCAAAGTCAGCACATTGTGCTATACTATCGGAGGCAGATGCTCTTCAGCCATCCCATTAGGGGTATGAGTATACAAATGTTTTTAAACAACAATCTATTTACATATTACTCAAGGCTTAAAGTCCTATGTTTTAATCAAGGTTATGTAACTCCTAACATTACTACCACTATATATTAAAATAAAAACCTTCAAAAGAGAATAGCGGTCAGTATGCCAATACTGGGCTGCCTGGATCTCACTGCACACTGCCTTCCTCACGCTGTTTGGTAATGCCGCGAGCTTCTCCTTGGCTGAGAACCTTGGCGGCTGATGCAAGGATTAAGTGGTCATACACAGAGCACGGAGAGCGAGACTACCACATAACTGTTTGATACATGCTAAAGTTATGACTAGTGGTGAGCTTTTATTTTTTTCATTACGTCTCTAGCACCTAGGAATTTACTAAAATTATTTTCCAAATAGAAAACCATAGAAACCATCCTCCCTTTTACTCATCAAAAATGAAGTCAACTAAATAGGCTTAATATGCCTTTTAAGACTAACGATCAGTTGGAAAGCAATCTATCTTTTTAAAATTTATTTTTCCCCACAGTATTTATATTCCATACGCAGTTCATTTTAAGCACTGAGGTGTCTATTGTATTAATTTGTGAACATTTTATGGGCTTTTGTACGCCAACACTTTCTTTTAGTTAAAAACAACCACCACTCGAAAAGAAACCAAAACGGAAGTTGGCGCTGAGTTCCTAAGCACCAAAAGGTAGCCGCCAGAGGTCTGGGTTCCAGCTACAGGCCCTCTCCCCCTCCTCCCCCTCTTCTCCTCCCGGCGACCGGAGCGGGCACCCGCGCCCTGCGGGGGGGGGGGAGGTCCGAGAGGGAGGACAGGCACGTGGGCCGCCACCGCGGCTCGCCAGATCGCTCGGCGTCTGACCAACCGAGATCCCCGGAGGCCGCAACTTTTCCGACTTTCCCAGGCTGCGGGCGCTCGGTCCGGCCGCCGCTCGGGTGGGTGGTCCCGGGCCACTTCCCACCGCGCCGCCCAGCACCGCCCGCCCGCCCGCACTTGTTGCTCCCGGCCCCGCCGCCCCGGCCCCGCCCGCCCGCCCGCCGTTGGGTAGCGCGCTCCGCTCACCTTCGGGGACTGCGCTCCGGGGGACGCCGGGTCGCTGTCGCACCGCCGCGGGGACAGCGCCGCCCCGGGCCCGGCCGCTGCCATCAGCCCCAG
>OU015750.1:116311351-116321365 GCA_907169655.1 Acomys percivali
ACACACACACACACACACACACACACACACACACACACACACACACACACCCCTTCCTCAATAAATATGATTACATGACTTAATTTGGCCTCGGATGGTCTCCTAAGTGCTGAACAAGTGTCCATCACTGAGCTGTCGCCCCTGGTCCCTCATTACCTTCAACATCTGCTGGATTTTAGTTTCTACTGAATGTGCCTGGAATTTCTTCAGTGGCTCCATTCTGTATGAATTGGCAAACTTTAACTTTGTCAGGGTGCTCTTCCACTCTTTGCCTATGTCAGCAATTGAGTCGTCAAATGGAGGCTCCACGTACTGAACATCATGGAACGACTCCCTCAGTCTTTCTTTTAAGATCTGTGCATACTGCAAGAGAGATGAGAGCGGTTACCAGTCTGCACACGGTGGGGGCAGAGCTCACGGCCCTTCAGGCCGACTTCTGGGCGGTCTCCAATCCTACACTGCTGGCTGCCAATGTGGTACAGAGGAAGCAGTCTGTGCTTCATGTATACCTGCCATGACAGCTCTTCAGTCAATCGAGAGAGACCGGCTCTGGCTTGTCTGTGGAGGACTGTCTTGACTTGGCTGACTGAAAGGAGAAGACCCACCTGCTGTGGGAGGCACAGCTCTCTGGAAGGGATCCCCAGCTCCATAGAAAGGAGCCAGTGAGGGAGCGCTCTGCTTCCTGGGTGCTGGTCCACTATGACCAGACTCCCCAGACTCCTGTTGCCATGACTTCTCCATCTTGCTGGACTGAAATCTGGGATCTTGAGGCTAAAACAACCCTTTTCTCTATGAAGTTACTTTTGTAAGGGTATCCTATCACAGCAACAGGAAAAGTAACTCAGACATACCGTACACTATACAGATACAAGCCTGGGTGCACATGTTTAGAAGAACACTATACAGATACAAGCCTGTGTGCACATGTTTAGAATACCCACAGAAGTGAAAAGGACCAGAAACAAGAGTAGCCTCCAGAGAGCAGCTGGGAGTAATGATAAAGCAACTTTTCATGCTTCCGTCTGACCTGCACCTATGAAGGTATTATCCATAAACTCATTTTATGTTTAGTTATCACTAAGTAAGTGATATATTTGGGTTACATGTGTATAAATCTTTACTTGAAAACAAAAGCACATATATTTGTGTATTTCTATATATTACATACATACATATATGTATATCCATTTTTGGCATGTAACATCTCAGTCCATGATTTTTTGGCATGATGCCTCCCTTCTGAAGTATCAAATTTGTATTAAGAAAATAATTACTCAGAGCCCTACAGGTGTGTCCAACCTGTGACTGACTGGTGTGCTGCACACACCCGGGGTTGGAATACTGTAATAACTCAGCACACTGTTGGTAACAGTCAGTAGCAGTTTCCAAAGGCTGGGCCCACTGAAGTCATTCTTGGATGGATGTTCCACTCTACTGTTTAAAGTGGCAAGCTCTGTTTTTTATAACAATCAGGCATTTCTTTTCCACACTTAATTGCTTGGCTAGAGCTTCCAGTTTCATGTTGACTAGAAGTGGTGAATAGATGTTTTCCCGAGTCACTGCTTCATCTTATGTACAGTGCTACACTGGGACACTTTCATATAATGAGCTATCTCTGCATTCTGGGAAACCTAGCATGCTGTATAATTCTTGAATTGAATGCTGCATGCTAGGTTTTTTATAGGATATTTAGTTTTTTGCATCAATATTCTTAAGGGCAATTAGTTTTTGTTTTGGTTGGTTGGTTTTTTTTGGTTTACTTATTTATTGACTAGTAGTTGGCACATGCTATGGTATTCATGTGGAAAGCAGACATAAACACACACGTACAAATTTGTGTGTGTGTGTGTGTGTGTGTACAGATGTATACACACACACACACACATTTGTGTGCTATCCTAACTGCCAATCAGTTCACTAAGATGTTTAGACTTGAGGTTTAGTTAATTCGATACATAGTGTTTTTTATTTACAAGTTTATATAATAAAATTTATTATGAATTTTAAAACTTCCATGGCTGCAGATCAAACCCAGGACCGCTCATATGGTAGGCAGATGCTCTACAAATGGCCAGACCCAGCACTCTGCACTTGACAGATTTCTCACTGAAAATTCCCACTATAAAGGCAGATCAGTGCATTTCTCCTTTAAACCTGTACATTTTCCTCTCATATTTTGATGCTATGTCTTAGTTGCATATTTGCAAGAATTAATGTTTCCCAGGCAACTGGCCACATTCTCAGGCATGTTCTCACTTCATTGCTGATAATTTTACTTGCTTTATCTGAAGTCTATAGCCACTCCCACTTAATTTTGATATTAGTGCATCTTTCTCCACCCATCTCCTTTTATGTGTGTGCTAGGCATTAATTTTAATCCACTGTGCCCCGTTTTTAAATTGCTGTACTTACACCGCTGATATCCCAAATGCTTGTGGTATAACTGGGTCAGATCACACCTGCTGCCCTGTTCTACTGGATGCCCTTGTTCTTCCCCTTAGCCTTCCATTCTTTTCCATTGTGATCTAAACGAAGAATCGAGCATGGTTCCTCGTCTCTAACTTCTTAGCACGTGACTTTTCCTTCACCTCCTCTACATCTTCTCTTAACCCCAGAGTTGGGAAGACTGCTCAATGACTAAGTCTCTCTAGAATTTTGTAATTCATATAATACATATGAATATCAATTATACAAATATAGCACATAAACACACCCAAGGCGGGGGAGGATCTAGTAATTCATCAGCTGCACTTCAGGCTTTTGTGCTTTATCACTAAAAGTTTGAGCTTTGGTATGTTCAGTCTCTGCACCGACTGTCACAGACTTCTGTGGTAACTCTGTCCTATAGTCACTTTTCTCATATATATAAGAACTGATTTTCAGTCTGTCATCTTTTACTTATTATTTAAAATGTAGGGACTTCAACTTCCTTACATCAAGAGCTTGGAATTCTGTTTCTGAAGTATTTCACCTGTGTGTGCTATTCTAGGACTAGTTTTATTTCAGCTGTGTGAAGTATGCTGGGTCTAGTTTTCTTTATTCAGTTGGGTATAGTTTTTTAGGACTAGTTTCCTTTATTTCCGCTGAGTACGGTTTCATAGGACTAGTTTCCTTTACTTCAGCTGGGTACGGTTTTCTAGGACTACTTTTATTTCACCTGTGTGTGTTATTAAAGGACTAGTTTCCTTTCAGCAAAGATGCTTCAGTGTTTCCTGATTCAGACGTTTCTGAGAACTTGCTATTTTCTCCTTCCCAGTTAGTTTCCTTAAACAATGTTTAGATCACTGGCTTCAAGTATGCTTTGGTGGGATTTCTTGTTTCTTAGGCCTGGAATTCCCTGAGACTCTTTGGTTTAAAGGTTGAATTTTCACATTTGTGACTTTTCACCTATTGTGTACAACAGTATTTGGTACTCCTCTCCCCCCCCCCCTTTAGGGACTCAGATAACGAGATTAGGACTTCACTGACAGAGAACACTGTTTCAGAACTTTCCCCTCATGCTTTTAAGTGTCCTCATCTTCTTTCTGTGGTGTTGGGTCTGTAAATTCCATTCACTGTACATAGTCTGACATGTATTTATCTGTGGAAGGACAGCTCAACCTCTCTGCTGGCTTCAATATACTTACAGGATGCAACTATTAATACACTATCACTAACAGTGTTTTCAACATTGCATGATTCTTCTGGGAATGGGAACATTGGAGCTTCAAATTAACTCTTAGTGAACCTACTAATTTGAAAATTGCATTTCTGGCATGTCTTCTTTATGCATAATACTGGCCACATGGCTTATTATACTCTTATTTAAAAAGTATTTTATTCTTTCAGTTGATATGAAACCCTTATACTTTTAAAAAAAACATCAAATTTGTTATCAAAACAAAGTAGTGATGGGCATTTATGTACATGGGGCCTACTTACAAACCTAGAATAAACTGAGCTTAGTCTGTCATTATTCCAATGAGATACTCAATTATTTAGCTAAATGCTATTTGCTAATGTTTATGATTTTCAAATTCATATGCTTAAGTGAGATTGATAAAATTGCTAAATTTCAGTAATCTTAAGGTCTTGTAATCTTTGGTTACAACAACCTAACTCCTACTAAGTACAAGTGTGATTGATTGGAAATATGGAGTAATTCAGATAAGAAAATGCTGAAGAACTAGACTGAGAAAGATACAGGAAGTGAAGGGCATCCCAGTCTGCATCTGCTGTTAAAAGGAAACCTCGTCTGTTTTCATTTCATTTGATTTCATCCAACAAAGTTTAAGGAGTCACCTAACTCACTAAAACCCCACCCAGTCAGAGATGACCAGGGTAGTTCTGAGAGGACTCCCACTAGCGCAGGGTGACAGAGAGCACAGCAGCGAGGAGCACTTCCTGCTCTTGCAGAAGAGCCAGTGGCCTCCAGCAACCACATGGTGGCTTACAGCCAACACTGTCACTATGCTTACCTGGTGCATATACATACACCCAGGCACATTCACTGATGCATAAAACAAAATAAACAGCTTTTGATAAGTGGACATGTGATAGTTGAAATAAAGCAGTGAAATAAAAATAGTGAAACAAAGCAGTGAAATAAAAATAGTGAAATAAAGTCAAGTGTGTCTTGACATCTCGTATCCTCACAAGTACAGAAACCACTGACCACTGATAGCTGAAAGTAATGTTTGGTGTTAGGGCTAGCAAATATGTGAGACGCTGTTTTAATTTCTTCTCAGTTACTAGCCTATTCCACATTTTTACCTTCAGAAGATGAGGTTTTAAGAACATTATATATTTCAAGTAAGATGACTCGGTCCATTTACATTTTACTAAAAATGCATCTTTGGGTTAAATCCGGGCTCATTCAACTTTCAAGACAGGCAGTAGATTCACAGAAGTCACTCCTGTCTGTCTTTACCGTTGGTAACCCGAGCTTTGATGCGGGGCTGTCAGGCAACTAGACACAGCTCACTGCTCTGCTGCTTCCTACGCGTGTGTACTTGGCGTGCTGACTTTTTTCCTGTCTGATCTTTTCTCTGTAAAACACTGACACAAAAGAGGCATTAAAACCTGAAAGGTTGTCACCACCCCAGGGTGATCTTGAAGTAGCTCAGCTTCCAGAAAATCTGCGTCTTTTCTGTTGTATCTAGCTTCATCCTCAATCAATAGTGAACTATGTGAAGTGGGTACGAAGAAACCCCCAGGCGGCCTAGGACACAGGCTCTAAGCTCAGCACTATTAGTTTTGCCTCAAAAGAGGGCAGAGTCCTGACTACACTAATGGTTCAAAGGACGATCACACAGAAACGCCAGTGTCTACTGTAACCATGGCCTTTTCCACTGATATCAGAGAAATAACTAATATTCTTCAAAACTAAAAGCACTTCACTGATCTGTGTATGTCAGTTTTTTCCATGTGTATACTAACGTGCATCTATATGGTAAAGTCTCACTCGGGGTTGGTAATTATGAATATACTAAAATCGCTTTTATAAGGCGTAACCCAGCAGTTGGACAACTCTGTACATTTGCCAAGTCTGAAAACAATTGAGGTCGACCGTGTAAAAAGTTTCTTAAGTTTAACGTACGGCTCTTGGGATTTAACCACAAGAAAATCCTGAGCCTTCAACTTTTAAACGACGTTGTTCCGCCTAAACGTAGTTTCGCGAGGGTCAGGAAAAACAAAAACAAAAACAAAAAAAACCGGAAGAGGGAGAAGGGCATCCAGCCGTCCTGAGCTCCGGGCCCGGACAGGAAGCAGAGCTTGGTATGAAGGGTGGGAAAGCTGCCTCGGGCCTCCACTCACTGACTCCTTCTCGAACATGCTAGGCCTCCTGTCTCTCTTGGGCGCCACCGGGGAGTGATGCGCTTGGTTGGGGGACGACTTCGGCAATCTGCCTCGTCGCTCCATCCTGACGCGTTTCCCCGGAGGCCTCGCCTCCTGCTGCCACTCTCTCGCCGCTCAACGCCCAGGCTATGACGCCGGAGGCCACCGGTCCCGCGCATGCGCAGCTCGCAGCCGCGTCCCGGAAGCCGGGGAAGCGACGCACGTGAGTCATCAGAGAGCGCCGGAAGCATCGCGGCCCGCGCCGGAAGCGATGGAGGTAGGGTGGCCACTGCCTGCTGAGTGCCGTGCGGCCTGAGTTGCTTTGGTGGGACCCCCCCCCTCACCCCCGTGGCAGGCCCTCCTCGGGATGTATGTTGTGCGAGAGCGCGCGTGGGCTTATAAGCTACAGGGAGAATCAGTTTACGGAATACTGTGTTTGATGAGGGAGGCGGGGTGTGGAAAACAAACACAACTACTCAGTGCTTATTTCATTCCAAAGTCAGGGATGCTCGGTTTTCTATTCTCACGCACCCTGTAAAGTATCGCTGATTTTGATAACTGCGGTATAATAAAGGAGTGCCGAAAGGAATAATGCATTGTTCAGAAAACCCATCGAGCCTCTGAATTACAGTGTCAGCAAGTGTGATTAAGGAAACAATTCAAGATTTTCTACATGAACATTAAAACAGATACATAAAATACCCATAGTGTCTAAGCACTGTTTTACACATAAAACTATTACGGTATCCAGCTACCATACCTTAGTGCAGTCTGCATTTAAGATCCGATTTTTTTTTTTTTTAACCTGAATGTAATCGTGCCTTTATGGTTTATATTTCAGATTTTAACAGGGGACCCCATTGCCACGTGCCTTTCTCCTTTAGTGCATGACCTGATTTGTAATGTTGGATTTGAACTCAGAGAAGTTTGTGATATCAATAGTATTGTAACTCAAAATGGTCAAGTATGCTGGGAAGCAATTACGGACCGTGTGAGCTATACAGAATCAGGTTCGTAGTCTCTGGACACCACGCCTCAGTTAGTACTGTTACATTGAAAATATGTTGTCCTGTAACACCCTCTTTGGTCCTTTCTCTTGAAGGGTTTTATAATGTGGTCGTAACTGGGGGGTGGGGGTTGGGGATGTGTAAGAGCAGGAAGGCCAGAAGGCAGGTTAGGCCTATGAGGTCCTGAAATAGTAGTCTCTAGGTGTGTGTACCGCATCAATATGTACTAGGCATACAGGAAGAGACAGAATAGGGTCATGCCTCGCATCACGTTACTCAGAACAGCACCCAGCTGACACTTCCAGATATTTCTGGAATTCCATGTTTTTGTAGTTGATCTAGAGTAACTACAGCTAGACAGACTGTACTGCTGGTAAAAGCTTTACAAATCACTTCTACTGAGCTGCAAGTACATGTGTCATATGTCCAACTATAAGCTCCTCGATTTTGTGGACATTTCGAGATGAACACTTTTCTTTGATTTCGACATTTTTCATCCTGTGACATAGAGCAGTGAAGCTAATGCGTATTTTTCCCTATAAGGCCAGAGCCTGGATTACAGGAGAAGCGTGCAGCTCTTGGGTCCTGTGTGTGAGGCCATCCATCTACATATCTTATCTCTGACCAGGGCACAGTTTGAAATTCAGTATTCACCATGGTTCCAGTGGACAACTTATCCAGAGGTTTGACATTTGCCTATCTTTAGAAATGCAATTAGACTTTGCAAATTGGAAAGAAGTCTTCATTACTCCCCAAATTAAGAGTGTCTTTTCCAGCTGGGTGGTGGTGGTGCACACCTTTGATCCCAGCACTTGAGAGGCAGAGGTGGGTGGATCTTTGTGAGTTTAAGGCCAGCCTGGACTACAGAGTGAGGTCCAGGACAGCCAGAGCTGTTACAAAGAGAAGCCCTGTCTCAAAAAAACAAAAACAAAAACAAAACAAAGAATGTCTTTTCCTTTGCAAATTGGAATCCTCTTTACTTGCCAAGGCGCCAAGGTGTCCTTTCTATCTTTGGCCTACAGCCAAGAACAATTAGGTAGACACACATAGTTAGTATAACTGAAGTTGTATTTTATTATACTGAGGGTCCTCATGCTCTAAATCCCTAACTACAGCCCTAACCTATCTCCCCAGGGCTGCTCACTTGTCAATATGTCTTAGCTGAAGGTCACGTCCAGTCTGTCACAGAAGTCTCTGATTTGACGGTCAGGATCCTGGGGAGACTCTCCAGCTGCAGGGCAGGTCAAGGTGGCGTCTTTCCAGATGTGCAGAGCAGAGCAGTGGTCTCTACTTACATACTGTCCAGTGGGCACCATGGGCTCTAGGCCTGTGTCTGGTTATCCTGAGTGAGTGATGTCACTGAGTTCTGGTTATTGAGTACAGACTTGGGTAGAGTGGGGCTCCTCACTAAGCTAGTTTTACATGTCTAAAAGGCATTTTTTTAAATTATTATTATTTTCACTACCCCTTCAACTCTGAAGAGGTCCTGGGGACTGCAAGGGAAGTCTAAGTAGTTTGTATCTGAAACTTGAATTGAGGAACATACCAGTTTGGACAACTTTAGCACACAAGACAGACCTCCCAGGAAGATGACAAGATTAGGAGGTCAGAGAGTAGGAGCTCGATTCCTTAACAGTGACTTGAAAAAGAGATAGTAACATGGGCCCTGATGTAAATCTTGTGTGGTTTGCTTTTTCTTTTTCCATGTTCCATTTCACACGTTAAGGAGCTATAATAAACCAGTACCTGTAACATGTCTGATTCTAGAATGGTCTGGTGAGGTGAACTCCATCCTAGAAAAACTAAATTGCTATGGGAAATAAGTAGGTCGAAATATTTGGTTTCAACTCATTATTCCAAATGTCTGCTTCAAACAAACATTTAAAGAAAGAACTTTCAAAGAACCCCGTAGGCATTAAATAATTTTTCTTATTACAGTATTTCAATAGAAACTATTGTTATAGCAAATATTTGAATGTAGTAGTTGAAATATTAAGAGGATTGAAATCAATAATAGTAATTCAATAAAAATCATTGTTGTTCTGAGAAACAGTTTTCATAAAGTCTGAGCTCCACTGTGTGTCTCACTCTGAATAGTTGTTCCTTGAAGCATTTGATGCCTTGGAAAGCTTGCACTCTGCTGCCACCTCCCTCAGTGTGATGAAACTGGCTTCCTGTCTGGAGCGAGCCCTAGGCGACGTGAGTGCGAGAACCTGCACTGTTTGCCTGCTTACCTGGATGAGCACAGACTCTTCAGATTTCGTGGGGTTTGCTTTTGTTTTCCTGTAAAATGCACTGATTCTCTTTTTACATGATTAAGAAATCCTAGTACCTGTGAGCTGGGAGGGGGCTCAGCACACAGAAGTACTTGCTGCATACGCACGAGGGCCTGGATCTAGACTGTAGCACCGTGTCTTTAAAAATGTGTAGCTGCTTCTACACCTCCTGTGGCCCACACTGGGGGGAGGGTGGAGACAGGAGGGTCACTGGGGCTCCCCCACTGCCATGCCAGTTTCAGAAAAAGACCCTTTCTCAAGGGGATAAGGGGAAGAACGATGGAACAACACATCTGCTGACCTCATCTGACCTTTAGGTATGTACATCCATCACACACAAGCACATACATGCGTGCTCACACACACAAACATGCACGCACACATAGGACAGGAAATCTGTGTCTAAGCACTTTGTTCATTTGTACAGTGCTTCACAAATTATGCTGTTTTAAAAATATTATTGCCTCATTATAATGTAATTATTATATGATTTCTGTTTCAACTTTAGGTATTTTTACTGATTGGGAAAGAGTGCCCCTTTCTTCTCAGAGATCTTCTTGCATGTGCAGAGCTTGCGCAGGTCTTTGGACATGCTGTGGTAAGTATGCAAATAATACATAAAGCATAGAGTAGCTGGCGTGAGCTGTGCTTTTGATCTTCCGCAGCAGCCCAAATAAACCGAGGACTCCGTTTGTCTCTTTCCCGAGGGCTGGCTGGAGAGCAGCTAGCTGTGACTGCTGTTGTCAGCCACACTGCCTAGAATGGAATTTGTACCTCATCTTCTTTTGTGTGCAGTTCCTGGGCACCTGTGATGGATAGTGTTAGAACCCTGCATCCTGGGCACCTGTGATGGACAGTGTTAGAGCTCTGCATCCTGGGCACCTGTGATGGACAGTGTTAGAGCCCTGCATCCT
>OU015750.1:116334793-116349736 GCA_907169655.1 Acomys percivali
GTGTGTGTGTGTGTGTGTGTGTGTGTGTGTGTGTGTGTGTGTGTGTGAATAGTATGTGTGTTCACAGTGTGAGTCTTCACAGTGACCAGCCTCAAGTCCTCACCTGAAGTCCCAGCTGAGAGTAACTTTTGGTTCCTCAAGATGTGTCCTTTACCTGGCATGCGTTGCACTGTTGTTAACCCTTCTGGACTTTGCCAATGGGGATGTCAGTGGTAGCGTGCACTCTCACTGTAGGCTGTGGTGGAGCCTCTCTGGCGTTACTTCTTGGGGCAATCTGGGGAAGGACCATCTTAAGGAGAAGCACCTTGGAGCACAAAGATGCTGGATTCCGTTGGGGGATTCCCAGGGGCTTTTCCAGGCTGTGCTTTCCCTAGTCAGACACAAGGTGGCGCTCTTCATTAAGTAACCCGGCAGCTGTGTGGGACCATGTCTTGCGTGAACTCTGGTGACTCTAGGAAAAAGAAATTCTTTCTTTTTCATCTGGCCACAGAGAGGTAGCTCTAAGGTGACAGGAGAGGGAAGTGACCACGGCTGGCCTCTGGGACTGTGGAGCACTACGTTTACCTGGAGGCTCTGCCTTCCATCCGTTTAATTCCTTATTGATGAAAGACACGAACAATCACAGTCTAAAACCTATTCCGTCTCCAGGAGGGAAGGTCGGGTTTTGCTGTGTGGATTAATCCCTTGGGGAAGACGTCAGCGTGGCCAGTGGTGGCGATGGGGAAATGAGGGAGGTGCCAAGGTCACCATTAACCAACCACCAATCACCACCCTGCTGATGGGGGAGGGGACCCTTTGTCTGAGGGAACTGTATTGAGCTTTGCAGAGAAGGAGGGGGTCACAGACTTGCAGTGGAAACAGGCTTCCAACCACTCACCCTCCCCAGCTGCAGTCTGAATTCACACCTTGACACCACAGTCCGCCAACACTGCTGCCAAAGCGGGGGCCCCCTTGGGATTGGCTTTTAGAGGGTGACAAAGAAAATTCTTTACATTGGGTAAAAGGGAGTGTCTGTGGTTTGGTTTATAGCCCTACTAAGTAATTTTAATGAAACTAAATCACTGAGCTACCCCCAGAGTCTGAGCTTTTGAGGGCCTGGAAGCCGGTGTTTCTGTGGGCTCTGTTGTCTGGATTATAGAGTGTCCTTGTGAATTAACTGGGACTGTTTAAGGTAAGTCTTTGATTATCTTAAGTTCTTCAAATAAGCCCCTGGACGGATACAGGAAGCCCCTTTAACATACCAATTAATTAATTGAAAATGAAATATGCTGAATTTAAAAACGCCAGCCATAAAGCTAAGTCTTGCGGCAGCAGTTATAGTTTATGGAGCCTATAAGCATAGACTTGCCATCATAAATATTAAATACCACCTTTACAGAGAGCTTATATATTTTCAAAGCCCTTTGCAATCCTTAATTGCTCAGGACTTTCAATACCCCCAAGACAACATTATTAACTCCATTTAGGAGCATGGAAGCTTAGCTCAGAAAACCTGGAACTCATTGCCCTGTGAGAGGGCACTGGGGGGGAGGGGGATTCAAGTGTCCTGGTCTGGTAGGCCCTGTCTTTGTGGAGATCTGCTGGGCCCCACAGCATTCCTCTCCCCTCCTGTGACAGCCCCTCTGAACCCCAGAATGAAATTTGCAACCTCAAAATCTCAAAATGTCATCTCCAAACCCCAGCAGCTTGGCAAGGAGGCAGACTCAGTTCGCCTCCTAGAAGCAAACTGCAGGGTCAGCAAGAAAGTGGGTGCGGCCACAGGCTCAGCCTGCGTGCAGGACTGCCCCGGTAAAGCCAGCCCTTAGCTGTCAGGTCCCAGAAACCCCAGTCAGGGCAGAGGGCGGGGTCTGCATGTGATGATGTAGGTCAGTTGGCACAGAAACCTCCAGTCCGTCTGTTTCTTTTTTCTTTCTTTCTTTCTTTCTTTCTTTCTTTCTTTCTTTCTTTCTTTCTTTCTTTCTTTCTTTTTTTTCCGAGACAGGGTCTCTGTGTTAGCCTTGGCTGTCCTGGACTCACTTTGTAGACCAGGCTGGCCTCGAGGTCACAGCGATCCGCCCACCTCTGCCTCCCGAGTGCTGGGATTAAAGGCGTGCGCCACCACGCCCGGCTTCAGTCCATCTGTTTCAAGCCAGTGAAAGTAGCTTCGATCCTGTTCATGTCTTAGCCTCGTAAAGTTCTCGTAGAACTTCTGGACCATAAATGTCGTTATTTAGAGATAAGCTTCTTCCTCAAGCTGTTGCCCCTCACTTCCCACATGAGACATTATTTCCCATGGTCCCATGCCAACCCGCTCTCAGGAGCCCCTGCGTTAGTTAGCCCCTGTCTTCCTGGGGTCAGAATTCTGACATCCATCTGGACCTGGGCAGCCTACACTTCTGGCTGGTTTGTTTGTTTGTTTGTTTGTTTGTTTGTTTGTTTTTCCTGTATTACCTGTAAATGGTAGGAAAGATAATGGTGATTTCTCTCTCTCTCTCTCTCTCTCTCTCTCTCTCTCTCTCTCTCTCTCTCTCTCTTTTGTTGGGCCTGTTTGGACCTAAGTTGATGGCTGAGGGGAGGGGTCCAGCGAATCAATCAAAACAGTGATCTTCAGCTCCTGTGAGCTGTGTCGCTCAGTGGTGGGAACAGGAGGTGTGAAGCCACACCTTAGGGGGTCCTCCACGAGGTGTGATCCTCACAGGCAGACAAATGGTGGGGCTATTGCTTCCCTTAAGGGTTGGCCATGTCCAGATGGTGCCAAGTATCTTGTGTAACACCTCTCATCCCTGCACTCAGCTCTTCTGTCCTTTAAGTCCTGTGCCAGGCGGGATAGCAAAGCAGAACAGCTCAAAGAATCAGGACCTGGAACTTCAGGACCAATCAGGAATCAGGTCTTACCGTGTCTGTGGCATCCTATGCACCACTCCAAAACAGCCAAACCACCCGACCCCTGGGCATCAAACCTAATGTCATGATTTTTTTTTTTTTGACAAGGGACCCTAGGTTCGAAACAGCTGCCAGGAAGAACAGTGCCCATGACTACCCACGGGCCCGGGGCCGTCCTCCCATGCCAGAACTCTGCAGGCCAGACTTGCTGAGTCTGCAGCTGTTGTGCCTGTGCTTTTATCTCAGCCTCCACTGCTTCCGCTCCGCCGTTTTGAACTGTATGGGATAACACGGGCCGGTCCCTTAAGGATGTAGAGGAAGGAACCGCTTCCATATCCATTTGACTCACGTTACCACAGTCAGCTGCTGGCTGAGCACACTGACCTCAGATGAGTCACAGTCTAGCTCACACAAGGTCACAGTTCACCAAACTCTGCAAGTCCCGTTGAGAGGCCGATGTCTGTCTGAGCTCAAGGTGCCTGCAGAAGTCCGGCGGGGTGATGCTTGGTCCCGGCAACTCCCAGGCATAGGTTTCAACTCCATTCAGGAGACCACAGTGAGACCAGGAGGCCCCAGAGCGCATGGGCGGCCAAGGGCCGGGCCAAGAGATGGTAGGGATCAGGCAACCGTGAGCAAGGTGCAGGGGCTGATATAGGGGCCCAGGAAGGCTGCCAGCTTCCAGAGCCAGGGCGCTTCCAGCCACCAGAGGGTGAGACCTAGACCCAGAGTGGAGCTGAGGGTAACCGGCTGCAGGTCTCACGGGCCACGTGAGGGACACAGGCAGCAGCAGTGTCGCTATGACCGGGGTGACAGGAAGGGTTACCTTTGAGGTATGTCAGCGGCCTACCCTACCACCCCCAACCCTGCATGCTACAGACTTGTCATCAGACTTGATCCTTACAGTCACTGGAGAAGTGAAGGGCAGAGCGACAGGTGAGGGCGTCAGGCTGCGGTCAACAGGAGCTGTGTCAACATAAAGGATACGGGTCACGCCAAGGGACATTATTAGATCACCAGGTCAGCACAGAAACTCCATCTGCCACTGGGCATTATTGCAAGTTTTCATAATCCACAGGGTTTGATTCCTCAGCACTCGTCTTTTCCTGTCTGGCTCCTTGCTGGTTCCGGGAAATCTCTGGGCAGCTTGCAAATGTCTGGGTTAAAACAACTTTTCAAGGGGGAAGATGCAACAGGGATTGACAGCAGGGGACGATATCTGCCTTGCCATCCTGCAAAGAGCCGCAGATCCCACCTGCCCTGACTAGGCTTGCTTCCAGAGCAAATCAAGGAATGATGCCTGGGTGCTCTAAGTGCAAGCAGCACCCGGAAGCGCCTGACTTCCTGGTGTCTTGGGGACCGTTGGTAAGGAAACAAATTGAGTTGCTGCAGTAAGTGTCCCAAGTCGGGGATCCTAGCAATGGCTTAGGAAGTGGCTGTCATCATCACCACAAGCCATAAGGTAGAGACAGTAAGGGAGGAAATGGAAAGTCGTTTGGTGGGGGAGATGTCACTCCGCAGCATTTGAAGTTGAGTCCTGCAAACCCTAAATAAAATTGAGGCTGTCATTCACAGCACCAAAAACGACTGGCCTGCAAAGTCACAGGGAGTTGAGTTTGTCTATCTGGAAAACAGCGTTTGTTATTTGAGGCTGAAGGTTTCACGGAAAAGTGTTCAAGGTTAAAAAGATAATTTTACACTCCAAAGTTTGAATTTTAAGTCTGCATTGTTGAATGGAGTATAATTCATATGGATCAGAAACCAAAAAACACCAGAGCATGTAATATCCAGTTTGCTTTTCCTTCAAACCTTCCACAGGCCTCAAGGCAAGAATTCTTTCCTGTCAGGTGTGGTGGCGCACACCTTTAATCCCAGCACTTGGGAGCCAGAGGCAGGTGGTTTGCTGTGAGTTCGAGGCCAGCCTGGTCTACAAAGTGAGTCTAGGACAGCCAAGGCTACACAGAGAAACCCTGTCTCAAAAAAAAAAAAAATCCTTCCCTATTGGTTTCTAGGGCCTTTATATACGAGGATGTGGACTGTGGTCAGTTCTCCAATGCACACACAGCGTTATGTGCACTCACATCCGTCTTCGCTAAGTCTGACACAAATGGTAGCATATTGCACAAACCCAGCCACGTCACGATGCTTTGATGAGCAGCGTGCACTGGAGAATCTCCCGTATAAAGCGACTCTCCATTTGCATTTTTTTAAGAGCTGCATACAATTTTGGAGATTTTTGTTTGTTTGTTTGTTTGTTTGTTGTTGTTGTTTGCCACTTTGTTTTGAGTCTCACTATGTAGCTCTTGGCTGGCCTGGAACTTTCTGTAGACCAGGCTGCCTTGAACTCACAGATACCCTCCCGCCTCTGTCCTGAGAAAGCCACACACCACTATGCCTTGAAGCTGCATAGGACTTTAACATTACTCAACAAAATTTGCATATTAATGGACGCCAAGTTCTTTCTTTTTTTTTTTTTGTCAAAATAAACCAGGTTAAGTCTTGCGTGCACGTTGTGCTGTGCCAGTCTTTACAGTCATTTCCTAGAGGAGACCATGCTGGGCCAGAAGATGCATATGTTATCCATATAGATTATAAAATTACCCTTCCAGTGTCTGAAATTCATCTATCCCTAGCTTCATTTACTGAGTAGAATATCCATTAACCTCATAGGTTTTCCTATTATTAATGAGGCAGAGCATCTATTTTCTCTCTCTCTCTCCCCCCCCCCCCCCACTTCCCAAAAGCCCTAGCTGTCCTAGGCTTGCTTTGTAGACCAGGCTGGCCTTGAACTCACAGTGACCCACCTGCCTCTGCCTCCCTGAGTGCTGGGATTAAAGGCGTGCGCCACCACCGCCCAGCTCTCTATCTAGTTTTCTTTTCATTAGAAAGTTACCCAAGGCTTTCAGCCATTTGCACATTGAGTTCTCAATGGTCTTATTTCTTACTGGCTTCTAGGACCTCCATATATTAAGGGCCTAGGTTGTGATGAGAGATTATTTTCCTCAGTGCCTACTTTGTTGTTTTTGTTTGTTTGTTTTTGTTTTTGTTTTTGTTTTTTTGGTTTTTTGAGACAGGGTTTCTCTGTGTATCCTTGGCTGTCCTGGACTCCCTTTGTAGACCAGGCTGGCTTCGAACTCACAACGATCCGCCTGCCTCTGCCTCCCGAGTGCTGGGATTAAAGGCCTACTTTGATATCTTAATTCCCTAGTGGTCAGTTTTCATGAGTGAGCCAATATTTTTGTGTACATGAAATTAAAATTCCTCTTTCTATGCTTGATTTTCAACTTTAATTTAAAAATTCTTCCCTTAGCCCCAGAGTTATAAAGAAGGATTTCCATGACCACGATTTCTATTGCCAATTTTTTTGTTTTAACACTTAGGTATTTCATACACTGAGGTTTCTTGTGAAACACACTGTAAGATATTGTAGGGTGGTAAATATGGCTACAGCACTTTTCCTCTCCGAGCTGCTCACAGCCTTTCTTCCTAAGCATCCTGTGTATGTGGTCACTGGCACATGCTGCTGCACCCAGTGTGAGAGTTTCTCGTACTTATTTTTAGGATCAGCTGCATAGTTGCCTAATTCCATCTATAGAAATTTCTTCAATGATAAAATGCAGTGTAACTTAATATTGCTAATTCCCCACATTTTTTAGTGCTAAGTTATCATTTTACAGGTTTTTTCCTTACATTTTGTTTCTATGTGTTCATTTTATACTCTGCTGTGTTGATCAATCGATTTTCTAATATGTAGGTTTTTGCTTCATTTTGGTTTTTCGGGGGGTGAGGTGAGGCTGAGATCGGTGTAGTTGCTATCATATGAATACTATTTTTCTTTTAATGCTGAATTTCATTGCTTTATAAGAGTATATGAGTCTAATATTAATTTTTATTTTTGGACCTGTTAATAGCCAGACTTTGAAATCATTTTTTTTTTTTTTACATTTTATTTTATGTACATTGGTGTTCTGCCTCCAAGCAGATCCTCTGGAACTAGAACTGCTATATGGGCTATGGGAATTGAACCCCAGTCCTTTGGAAGAACAGCCAGTGCTCTTAACTGCTGAGCCATCTCTCTAGCCATCTCCTGGAAACCATCTTTTTAACGCTTGCATTCTTCCCTGAATTTGAAAAGAGAAGAATGAGCATTTGCTTTAATGATGAACGTTCGCTGCTCTGCATTATGCTCATGCTCAGCCCCTTCCTGAGCACATCAGGCAAGTAGCGACCAGCGAGGTGAGAGCAGTAAATAAGATGGCAGATACATGGATCGGGTAAACATTGCCGGTGCATTTAAATTGATAAAGAACACAGTTTCTGAACCATTTCTTAAATCACAAATGGAAAATGCACAGGAGGTCTGATGTACAGATACGCTCCTGGGAGTCAGACCCCTGATGCTGGTCTCCATGGAAACCACCGAGCACAGGAGGAAAAGGCCAAGGTGATGCCATCATAAGTCATCCCTGTCCTGACACAGCAGCATGTCCTCTCCTCAGTTCATTCGCTTCTGTGGAATCACATTGTGATTTGTGCTGTCTACCTTCAGGGCACAGAGCAAGGCTCCTGTCACTGAAAGGAATCGTCTAG
This sequence comes from Acomys percivali, assembly GCA_907169655.1. Classification (NCBI taxonomy): domain Eukaryota; kingdom Metazoa; phylum Chordata; class Mammalia; order Rodentia; family Muridae; genus Acomys; species Acomys percivali. The sequence goes on from OU015750.1 coordinate 116,342,243, forward strand.
ACGTGCACCCTGGATTTGTCTCCCAGGGAGTAGTGGAGCAAGGGAGAATGGCACTATATTTGCATACCAAGCCTAACATCACCTGCAACCTCTGGCTTATGATGCTTTGGGCCTCTACTGTGTCATAAAGGTGCCTCCCCAGAGTCCGAAGACACAAATATCTGGCTGAGTTACCTGTTTCCCCTTTGATTAAACCAGTGGTAGTATGCACTCTGCTGCTCTGAATCAACTTCCATGAAACAAGTGCACAGGGACTGTGCGCCCTCCCTGCAGGTTCCAGTGGTTGGGGGCAGACTTCACAAAAGTGGCAGCGTGCACACCTCAGCACCCGTGCTCTCAGAGTTCCAGTGGCAGGGTGCACACCTCAGCACCCGTGCTCTCAGAGCTCCAGTGGCAGGGTGCACACCTCAGCACCCGTGCTCTCAGAGCTCCAGTGGCAGGGTGCACACCTCAGCACCCGTGCTCTCAGAGCTCCAGGTGTAAGAGTGATTTTGTTGGTACCAGTCAGTGCCTTTGTAAAGCTTCAACATTCCCATCCTTTACAAACCATCACCAGTGCTCCACGCCCCTCAGCACGGCAACACTGGGCCTGCCCCCGCAACCATCTATGCTTTCTCTCTGTTTCTGTGCACACCGAGCTCTCATTATCATTGATTGGTTTTCCCTGAAGGAGCTCAAATCCACATGCATAAAGATATTCATCGGAGTGAGCAGAGGAGCAGAGGAGCAGGTATAGGCACCAGTGGGCAGCACGTGGGCCGTGTTCGGGGTGAAGCAGCCCAGGTGGAAGGGCAGTGGAGGAAAGTGGAGCCCAACAGACGAGTGCGAATAGCAGCTTCTCAGAGAATTGCACTTTTAATTCCAGCACTTGGGAAGCAGGCAGATCTCTGTGAGTTTGAAGCTATCGTGACCTGCATAGTGAGTTCGAGGCGAGCCAGGGTACATAGTAAGACACTGTCTCAAACAAACAAACAAACAAACAAACAAACAAAAGCAAAGCTTAATAGAGAAATGTTTGCAGAGAGGAGAGTCTGTTCACACTAGTGTTGAACAAACGTTCTTGACTTCCTTCCTACCTACTGTGGGAAACTTGGCTATAGCAAGCAGTGGGTGCTTTCCTGAGCCACACATAGCCCCTCCCCCGCCCATCAGGAACCTCTCAGTACGCCAGACACCCCCATGGAGAAGTTTGATTGTATGGCAGGGTGAGTCCTCTGCAAGAGTGATTCCTGGAGGAGACCCCTTTCCTCTTGTGGGCACTGAGAAGCGCCAGGAAGCAGAACACTTCATTCCGCAATCCTCACTACCCTGCCCTTTGCAGTCTGGTGAAGAGACCCCCCCCCTACTTCGATGCAGAATTCCTGTTCAAAATCTGTTTTGCCCTGAAGTTCTTCAAGGCAATCCACAGCCAAACACACGCATGCTGGGCCAGGGTCCAGCACACCGGATGCTGCCCCAGCAGGAAGAAATTTTGTTTTGTGCTGAGACTGTAAAGAACATGGTTTCTGCGAATTGTTCCCAAGAAACAGAACACTCTCCTGAGTCACCCTTGCCACTCTGACAAAAGCAAAGGTGACGTGGCAATGCTCTTATATAAAAGGAGTTTGGAAGCTGGGTGGTGGTGGCGCACGCCTTTAACCCCAGCACTCGGGAGGCAGAGGCAGGCGGATCTCTGTGAGTTTGAGGCCAGCCAGGTCTACAAAGTGAGTCTAAGACAACCGAGGCTACACAGAGAAACCCTGTCTCGTGGCAAATTGAAATAATTTTATTGGTCTATATGGTTAATAGTGATCATGAACTTGATGGCATCTAGAATCAGCCAGGAGAAAAACTTCTGGGATATCTCTCAGGGACTTTCTAGGTAGGGTTGAGATGAGAAGACCCACCCTAAATAAGGATGGCGCCATTTTCATGGGTAGTCCCTTCCAGACTGAGTCAAAAAAAAAAAAAAAAAAAAAAAAAAAAAAAAAAAAAAAAAAAAAAAAGAGCTGAGCACCAGCAATCACCCCTTGCGGCTCCTGACTGTGGATACAATGTGACCAGCTGCCTCCTGCTCCTGGCACCATGGACTGTGCCCCCACTTGCTTGCCTCTGCTAGGTAGTTTACTAAAGCAATGAGAAAAGCAACTAAATTGCATGCCTGCCGGCAAACGCAGCTGGGCCTGACCTGACCTGCAGTAGCCATGAACCTAGAGGAAAAACTCTCTGCAGACCTTCTGACCTTCTTCTAGGGGCGCCACGGCTCACCGCCCTCCTGAGAAGTAGAGGCAAACTTCCTCCAAGCTTGAGAGCTGGAGGAGACCCCTCCCCTCCCCACAGCACCCAGATCCTTAGTGGGATGTTTAAACAAACACTGATAACAAGTCCCCGCAACCACCCAAATAAAGTTTTACAAGGAGAGCAGGTGGGTATGTTTGTAAGATCAACTTTCCCCAAAGCAACAGTCAGACAAACATCTCAACCTTGCCACTCGGTTAATGTTTCTCTCTGCCCGCCCCACCCCACCCCTGCTGTCTGTAAGAGTGGCCTCAATCATAAGGCACCACTAACCTGTTGCCTCCCCCTCCCCCACCAACCTGTCCTGCAGCCACCCGGCTGTGGATACCTGTGTTCTGGTGATGTCTGAGATCTGCAGGTGTGCACCCTGAATGGTGTGGCCTAATACCACTTTCCCTTCCCAGACTCCTTCAAGGATTTATCTCAGGGCGCAGACGCAGCCAACGAACACCTCCGTGTTTCTCACGTCATTTCACATATGTCGTCCGCTTACTGCAACTTGGCTGAGAGTGGTTCCCGGAGTATTCAGCCAACAGGGTGCTCTGTGGATGCCTTAGGGTTGGTAGGTGACTCTTCCTGTTGCTCTTCCTCGGAGTCCCCAGCTCTTTGTCCCTGTCCCAGGGAAAGCAGACAGAGGCAAGCCTTGAAGGCTGGAGGTCAGAGTGCTTCTCTCCCATAACAACAAGACGCACGGTGTGCACACACAGCAGACAGAGGAGTGACTAGAAGGCACAGCTCCGCTGGCTCTTTGTGGCCAACACCAGCGAGGCACAACCAACGATGCCCTGGGTAGCTGGAACAATGGCGCATAAGTCGTTGTCCTGGGCAAGACCATGCTCTTTGCTTGGCATATTTGTCTTCATACTAAGTGCTCCTGCTGGCCCTTGGAAGGCTTCTGTGGGCTCCCCTGAGCCATGGTGATACAAACACACAAGCCTGTCTGGGCTGTGTGCATGGCAGGCTAGCTACTGACCCACTTGCTTTGCTTTTCTCGGCCTGACTTTCTCAAAAGCTGTGAGGAGCTCCCACAGCCACTAGAACCCGTGAGCCTGTCCTCGAACTTATATCAGTTTCTCCCTCTAGCCTCTGAGCTGGCTGCTCGACCAGATGATGGGACACCATCAACCCATCCGACCTAGAGCGTGGATCCTACGCTGGTGACAGCGGGCTCATTGGTCCCCCCCCCCCAGGATGGACTTTAAGGTTGGGCTTGCTGTTGGCAAAACTCCAGTCCCAGGCAACTTCCAATGCAGTTCTAGACCTTGCCACACTCCCGGGAGCCCAGCAATTCCTTCCAGGGGAAAGGACAAGGTCCAAACCTGCCAGCAGCAACCCCCACCCCAGGGTTTGCTTCCCCCGACGCTGCTATTATCCATATTGTTACACCTGAAACATGCTATGCCTCCCTGCCTCTCAGTCTTACATCAACTCATCCCAGGCTGTCTACAGCTTACAGCCGCTGTGACTTCCGCCCCCCCCCCCCCCCGAGCTTTCTGATGCTCTGACCTGTGTGAGGTGGGCTACTCACTCCTGCTACATATTCCTCTGTGAGACTACAGGACCATGCCTCCCCTCACTGGTCTCCTGGTAGCAACCTCTTCCCTTTAGGGGATTGTGTTGTGATCCATTTCCTCTCCATGGCACTAGTGTGCAGGTCAGGGCACACACGCCAAAGAGGCTGTGGGCACCGCCAGCATCCTATTCCTGTCCTTGCAGCAGACGTGCTTCCACGGCAGAGCCAGTTAGTCACTTTAATAAAACTGCCCATGTTTTGGTGTTCTCACAACGATGACTGCATCTTTGCCCTCTCTCGGAGTTTAGCAAACAGCCAGATGATAAGGAGCTTAGTTTCAGGAGCCTGTGGGCTCTGCCCCATCTGCCATCAGGCCGTAGCTAGAGGCTGTGCCAACAGGTGGGTGTGTCTGGTTCTAGGGAAACCGTTAGCTGAGTCTGCCTAGGGTCACAGTTGTAGTCGGCTTGAGGGCCTGCCATCCTTGGCTGGTGGGCCAGCTGGCTGGTGGGAGTGGTGCGTGTCTGTCTGTGGTGGGTAGCCAGTCACCTCTACTGCGCGTTGTTGATTTTGTGACGGAGGAAGTGAGCCGGCACAGTTTCTCAGGTCTTCCCATCTGTTAGGTGGATCACAGTGTGGACCACTGAGGTCTGTCTGACCTCAGAGCCTCGGCACTCTCAAAGTCCTGCTGTTCTCACTAATGAGGGGTGTGACCCGGGCATCCACAGCATGCTTTTCTAATGCTAAGAAGCTCCTGGCTGGAATATGAATGCTGGGGTCCAATGCCCTCCACAGGTCATTTCTAAGAGGATTCAAATTCTTTCCACTTGGAGCAACTTAACGCGCCATCATCAGGGCCGTGGGGTAGCCCTTGGAGGCCAGTCTCTGAGCCGTAGGCTCTTATCTCTAGGATGTAGGCATGAACAGCACACATTGCATCCCACCCTGTTGTCCCCACACTGAAAACACAGCAGGCTTAAGCAAGCACTGGTTCCAGGGCACACCCGCCTTGAATTCTGCGTGTCCGGATTTCTCATGCTGCCTTGGTGTTAGACTAGTGGCCCTGAGTGCCAGTTCTGCAGTCCCAGAGCCAGGCCTGGATGGAAGGCAGTGTTCAAAGCCCACATGGACCTGGATTCAGGTTCTTAACAGGGGTGGACACAGTCCCACAGAGAGCCATGGGGGAGGGGAGGGCGGGGCACGGGAGAAGAGTACCAGGCACTGGAGGAGTATGGTGTGTGCAGGTCATAGCAGAGCTAAGAGTGGGTCAGTGGGTCAGTGGGTCAGTGGGTCAGTGGGTCAGTGGGTCAGTGGGTCAGTGGTATCAATAGCTGTGCTGGTAGAAGCAAACATGAATCGAAACATCGACTGTTTAAGTTTAGAGCCCAGTTTTTGTTTGTTTGGTTGGTTGGTTTTTTTTTACTAATTTGAAAAGGTTTAAAATTAATCTGCATTATTTTATAAAAAATTGTTTAACATAATCTAATGCGATGAAATGATTGGAGAACGGTTTTGGTGTCCAGATTAAGTCTTTTCTGTTGCTATTGTTTTAGAAAAATAATTCTTTGTGTCTTCAATGTCTATGTGGTTAATGTCCCTAAGCCAGACACTGCAAGATTCTGAGAGTGGATACTTACTTAAGAAAAATTAGATTTGCTTTCCTGTGTAGAACTCATAAAAGTCTAGGGCATAAAACAAAGACTCCTGGGTACTTGTTTGGCCAGGATTGCTTTATCTTCAGTCAACAAGCATCTCAGATATAGCTGGAGTCCTGTTCCCAGAGGCTGGCCTCTCCTGAATATATCCTATATGGACAGGTAAACCTTGAAAACACTGGTATGCTGTACACCCTGAAGCACAAACTCACCTGTCCGTTTCTACAAAGAAGATTTAGTATTTTTGTGCCCTTGCTTAATCTCACAACTGGAAGGTTGAAGTTTGAGTGGAGAACTGCTGAGAAAAAGTTGGAAATGTGAGCCCCAGGCAGTTTCCAGCCGGATCTGCCCTGCTTCATACAGCCCATGGGTTTGACGGCTATGGAAGAGTCTGGAAGTCACTCCTGGATTTAACTGGTTGGTGTGTGTTCAGTTTCTTCATCTTAGTCTCCAGGTGGCAACTGCAACTTCCTTTCTGGTGATCTGTTATGGGTTGTTTTTTTATTTGTAGAAATAATAATAATTATCATTATCATTATTATTATTATTATTTTATGAATCTTGACAAAGACAGCCTGATTTTTTTTCCTCTGTGCTCTGTGCTTTGATGTCATGTCGATTTGACATTTTAGCTACATATTCTCCCCACCGCCGTCCCCACTGCCGTCCCCTCCGCTGTCCCCTCTGCCATCTCCACTGCTGTCCCCACCGCTGTCCCCTCCGCTGTCCCCACCACTGTCCCCACCGCTGTCCCCTCCGCTGTCCCCACCGCTGTCCCCTCCGCCGTCCCCACCGCTGTCCCCACTGCCGTCCCCTCCGCTTCTCCACCGCTGTCCCCTCCGCCATCCCCTCCGCTGTCCCCACCGCCATCCCCACCACTGTCCCCACCGCTGTCCCCTCCGCTGTCCCCACCGCTGTCCCCTCCGCTGTCCCCTCCGCCGTCCCCACTGCTGTCCCCTCCGCCATCCCCTCCGCTGTCCCCACCGCCGTCTCCATCACTGTGGGATTCTGACGTGTAAGTCTCTTGGTTTTCCTGCTATCTCTCACTCCCTCTGCTTCTCTATCCACAACTAGATATTGTGCATGCTGATATGAAAACTCCTCAGATATGTCAGTTAACCAATTTATGTTACTAAAATTAATTTTCCTGTTTCTTTTTACTTTTCATTGTGGTTTTTTGAGCCTCACCTGAGTAGAACGGCAGGGAGCCAGGCTGAGAATGTCTTAAGAAAACACACCTGGGGAAGCAGAGGCAGGTGGATCACTGTGAGTTCAAGGCCAGCCTGGTCTACAGGGAGAGTTCCAGGACAGCCAAGGCTACACAGAGAAACCCTGTCTCAAAAAACAAAACAAAAGAAAAAAAAGAAAGAAAACACACCTGGATATGAAGCACATGAGGCTTGGCGTTACCTAGTCCCTGTTGTGTGGAAGGCAGGCAATGGAGGAGCTTTCCCTGACCCACATGCCTCAGAGAGATGCCTTCTACAGGAACCTAGAGGCCACTGGGACAGTGCTGTAGTTTGCCAAAGAACATGTTGAAAACAGACACTTGAAGCACACGCTTCCCAGTAACCGCTGTTTAGACCAGTGGTTCTCGACCTGTGGGTCTCGACCACTGTGGGAGCCGGGAATCAGATGTCCTGCCTATCAAGTATTTACACTATGATTCACAACAGTAGCAAAACTACTTTATGAAGTAGCAATGAAATAATTTTATGGTTGTGGGGTCACTACAACATGAGGAACTGTATTAAAAAGAGTTGCAGCATTAGGAAGGTTGAGAACCGCTGGTTTATAGAGTAACTCGTATGAAATCTGCAGATAATTAAGCTATTCGCACTGGTCTTTTAGACCAGATAGAAGCCTTAGTTTCCAAGGTACGGGAGCAGCGGGTGCAGTCCGGGAGGGCCTCAGTAACTAGAGGTCCTTGGAAAGCATTTTCTGGGGTATGTGTGTTTTGGATGGTGGTGGGGAATAAATCCCAGGCAGAGTCTGCTTGTTATTTACACACACACACACACACACACACACACACACACACACACACACACA
>OU015750.1:116349746-116362558 GCA_907169655.1 Acomys percivali
ACACACACACACACACACACACACACACACACACACACACACACACACACCTCATAGTTAAAAGATCCATTCTAAAGGGGCTGGGGGAACCTTTGCCCCCTGGGAACAAAAGCAGGAGATTAGCTCCGTGTTATCAATCAGTGTTGTCAGGGTGGACTAGAAAGGCTAACTTTAAAGGCCTCACCTGTTGAAGCATTAGTTAGCGCTTCCACTGGAATCAAAGGTCAGTCCTGCTTGGTTTTGTGTCTTGACTCCTCAAATGGGCACACTGAATTACCTTTAAAAGTCACCTCAAAGCACCGGAGATGAAGCACGGATTAGCGTCTTAATCTTAATAGTGCGAGGCCTGTAGTTAGGGTTTGGGGCTCACAGGACTGGGGAGCATTGTCTGGGGCTGTCCCTGGCATGCGGTACTATCAGAGGTGGGCGGGGGATGAGGGTGGGCTTTGTGCCTCAGAGCCTTTGACAAGCTTTAGGGGTGTTCACACAAAGCTCGGCCAGCTGGGTTGGCATCCACCCACGGACAATGGGATTTGTCAGAGGCCAAATAAGTGAAATCTTGGGCTCAGGCAGGGAAGGACTGACACCCTGACTTGACTATTTATGTGGAAAACAATAGCAGCGGGGCATAGGCCTAGGCCTGAGAAGCAGCATGGAGCTGCTACCTGAAACCTTTTCCCCTTCAAAGTCAGAACCACCCAGGAGCGACCAAAGCTGACTAGGAGTTCCCTTCTCTGAGCGCTGTCCTGACCCAGTGGCAAGAATAGTTTCTGTTTGTATGTAGACAAGAGCCTACTGTAGAGCTGCCTCAGACACAAGGATGAGCAGCGGCTTCCAGGCCGCAGCACAGAGGCATGGACGCGTTGGTGGTTTTTCTCAAGGTCAGAATTTGTTGAATAACAATACGTTCACACGGTGGGTTGGCTTCCTCGGCTACGTTATTGGAATTGTTAGGGGCTGTCTGTTGAAGTCATCTTTTACTAATATCAAAGTCTAGATCCTTTAGTCTTTCCATGTGGATTGAAGACCAGAGCCTCTCCAGGACAGGGCCGACTGAGGCTCAGGGCCTTGTGAGTGAACAGAGATCAGGCTTTCAGCCTCTTCAGTAGAATGGCCATCGCTTGACTACTCACATTGTCCTGTGGAAGGCGATCTACTAGGTGCCTTTTAAATATACATCCATTCTGTGAATTCTCTTCCCCTAGTACACTGGCTAGCACAGAAGGGATGTTTAGAATCCCTTCGTTCCCCCAGGCTAGTTACAGCTGAAGTGTGTCAAGTGGTCCTGATTCCCCGGTAGCTGATCCGCGCACAGGTTCTTTCACTCTGGCCTTAAGTACTAACTTTCAAATCATTTGTTGTTACAAACAGAATAGTAATCTGTGTATCTGTGGTGTACAGAGTGGCTACAAAGGGGTTAGAGAGGCTGCAGCAAAGTTCAGGAAGTTAAAAGGGGCTTTCTTGGAGGGGGCGGTAGGAGGCTGACAGAGGTGTGCAGTCTCTGCTGGTGGTGGTTGGCTTGGGTAACTAGGTAATTGGTCATACTGCTGAGGCTCTCGGACACTTGTTTGAGCCTCGAGGTTTAGTTAAGATGTTAAAGCAAGGTCAGGGCTGTGGAGGTTGCAGAGCTAAGTGCAGGATGGGTTCTCACAAACCACTGGGCCGTTGCCGATGGCGGCATGAGAAGTCTGTGTCGCCAGCGGGAGCCAAGCCATGCCGACGAAGTCCCTGGGGCAGACAGTTAGGGGTTCTCTATCTATGGGTCACTTGATACACACTGGTAATCAGATGCCAGCTTGGCAACTGTCACCACCCGCTGCTGTGTTAGGCACTCTCCTCTTTATGGGCCCCTGGTGAGGTGTTGTACCCTTCCTCGGTGTGTGTGCTCAATAGGTCCTTGGGCTTGGTTTTCCTGACAGGATTTTAATATGTTTGTGTACTCATACGGACGCAGCCTACTTTGATAAATGTATAGGGTGGCACCTATTTCACTCTCAGGAACCCACCAGTCTCTGTGCTGTGGGAGGTGCGGGGACAGGCGCCATTGTTTACATGCCCACCGAGTTCCAGAATCATCGCACACTTAAAACACAGTCATCGAGGAGGAGGCACAGCCTGGAAAAGCACTGTTTCACGCAACACAAAGTAGCTTAGAGCTGTGGATGATCTCCACACCGCTAGTGTTGTATTCACTACCTCTCAGGGGTTTTTTGGGGGCGGGGAGGGGAGGGAGGTTTGAGACAGGGTTTCTCTGTGTAGCCTTGGCTGTCCTGGACTCGCTTTGTAGACCAAGCTGGCCTCGATCTCACAGCAATCCACCTGCCTCTGCCTCCCAAGTGCTGGGATTAAAGGCGTGCGCCACTACCACTTGGCTTGCCTCTCAGTATTAAGGTGACAGGGGACAGGGCTCACTGCTGGGACCCTCTTCTCTACAGGGTCTGTCCTCACACCACACTGGCTGTGAAGACAGATGCAGTTGCTCTTCAGATATGTGCCTCGCAAGGTGGTCAGGACAGGCGTTTCTGTCCCCGGATCACTGGTCTGGAAGAGACTGTACAGAGGCTGTGTCACTGCAGTGCCCTGGGTGTGAACAGTCAGGTGGTGACAACCGAATATGTAAAAAGATGTCCAAAGCTTCACCTGCGGATAGCTGAATCTACTGTCTGCCCTCCGGGGACTGCCTCTTCCGGCTGTACCAGGGACCTCAGACGGCCTTTGCGTTCTTTGTCTACGTCAGTCTCAACATCTCCACATGTTCTTCTGTTTCTGACAGTTCCCCTTCGCTTCCTTCGCTCTCAACCTCAGCCCTCCTGTCCCACAGCCAAACAAACTCATCTTGCAGGGGACTCTCTCTCTCTGGAGCTGCACCTCACAGGTGCACCCTTGCTCCGTGCTCCCGTCTTTCCCCTTATCGCCTCGATAGGGCATTCCTGGAACAGTGCATCCTGGGACCCTGTGTGCTTCCACGAATGTCCCTACTTTTCATGGGCACATTGCTTCCCAATCTTTCCCCACGGTCCCTAGGTATGACACTCCCTAGGTATGACACTCCTAGATCTCTTCCTTCTCTGGTGGCCTTTCCCTCTTTTTGGTCTAAATGTGAACAGTGTACATTCGAATACTGAATTTCTGAAGTTGTTTTTACCTGGAGATTGTTGGCTTGTTAACAATCTTGCTAACATAGGAGGAGAGAGCGGTGTGCCTGGCTAGCACTTGTCTCCTTTTTCATGCCTAGCCACATAAGCCACAGACGCTAATCCTGGTAGAGACTGGCAGCTCTGACTCCCCCAAGTGCTTTAGCTGATAGGCCCCGCCTTTCATCCCTGGCTTCCTTCCCTACCTTGGTCGAATCCCCTGGTAACTATGAGCAACAGAGAGAGAGGAAGGATGTGTGAGGGAAGGGGCTGGCTTGGCTGCGCTAGCCTGGGTCCCCGAGAACTTACCAGAATGTTTGCTCCTTGCTTTTTTGGCAAGCCTCCATCCTCATTTCCTAGCTGTGCAGGGAACATGCTCCCCACCGTCTGCCAGAAGTACCTCCAGCGTGGTGTGGGCTGGTGGCAGCTGAGCAGGCTGCAGCACGGTCACAGCTGTAAGTGGTAGATAAGAGCTGTATTGCTACTAGGGGGGAAAAGAGAGGCCAGGAGTATGGGGGGAGGGCTCCCACACTGTCCACAGCGGCTCCCCACTGTGTGTGGCAAAGACAGCCTGTGTGGCCAAAGCCCCCTCGCCTTTCCTTGTTGCACAGATAAGCAACTCTTCACTTGAGCCAACACTAGCAGGTTCTAGGGCCAGGGCTGGCCTTGCCCATCCTTCCTCTCAGGATCCCTGCTCCTTTGCTGTGCAGGTGACGTAGCTTAGGGAGACTGAGTCCTGAGCGACTGTGTATTGCAAAGGCCACCCAGGCTGAAGTACAAGTGTGATGCTTCTGGTGGGAGAAAGCATGGGGGGGCGGGGCTCCAGGCCCAAGGATCCATCCAAGGGACCTTTCATGTCCTCACTGCACTGCCTCAACCTGAATTCCTTGGGTCCCATCTTGCAAACAAGACAACAAACATTCAGACCTGAGCTGAGAAGAAATGAAACGCTGGGAAAAGGGCTTCTGGGTTGTGTTGCTCGAACGATGCTGTGGGCTGTGATGGGCGTGACCACCTGAGGTTCCGCTGGCTGATGTCAGCCTCCTTGTGCCACCTTTATTGTGCTACCTGCTGGGCTGAAGCTTCCTACACTGTGAACACAGTATCAGTGTAGGCGAAGCAGTCAAAAAGCACCCTGAAGACACGCTCCCTAGGACGATGGGATGGAGCAGGCGGTGTGGTGTGTCAGCCGTTGCCTTCCTGATCTGGTCTGAATAGGATCAGGCATCCTTCTTGAGTAGGCAGCCCACACAGGCACCTTTTCAGATAGTCCCTGAGAGAGCTGTCTAGGATGCCCAGAGCACACACCTGGGCTGCACGCTGCTCTAAGATCCTGAGACAGAACATCAGGTAGTAGTGTAGAGGGCATAGCGAAGGGCTGATACCCTAAGGTCTCCCTCTCATTCTGCTTCCCCTACTCGCTGGCTTTCCTCAGTTTTCCTTTACCCCACTGTTGCCCTTTGTCTCTTCCTCACACAGTTCTCAAAAGACTCCAGTGACAATAGTAAGGCCGCAATTAGGGATTGCTGATGGCAGAGATCGGAGCTCATGGGTCTTAGCTTTTGAGACAGTGGCTGAGCGGCCATCCTGGGCTCTCTGGCTTCCCCTGGTCACCAGCTGGCTGACGTGTTTCACAGGGCCCAGGGATCTGGCCCTGGTCCTGGCTCAGAGGGAGGGGATGCTCCAATGCTAGGGGCCACTTCCGTTCCTGCCTCATCCCCAGCAGAAGCTTTCCTGAGCCCGTGTGGTTGGCTGGTGTTCAGCCATTGTGCTAGTGACGTGAAGAGACACCATGACCAAGGCAACCATGGCACTTAACTGGGCTCTTGCTTACAGTCTCAGAGGTTTATTTCATTGTCATCATTGCAAGGAGCACTGTGGCATGCAGGCTGGCACTGGAGTCATAGCCAAGAGCTACATCCTTATCCGTGGGATGAGAGAGAGAGAGAGAGAGAGAGAGAGAGAGAGAGAGAGAGAGAGAGAGAGAGAGAGAGTGAGTCTGGGGCTGGTATGGGCTTTGGAAACCTCAAAGCCCACCTCTAGTGACACTTTTCCTCCAACCAGTCCACACTTCCTAATCCTTCTAAAATTTTCAAACAGTGCCACTCTCTGGTGACCAAGAATTCAAATATATGAGCCTCTGGGGCCTGTTCTTATTCAAGCCACACAACTAGCATGATCTGGGTTCCTCCTCAACTGATGTCTTTCCCAGCAACTGCATCCTGGTGCCCATGAACACTTCCTTGCTTCCTAGGATGCTGTAGCCCTAGGAGGAAGTCCTGCCCAGGCCTTCTCACACTGTGCTTACATCCCTAGCAAGCTGAACCCGTGTTTCAGATGCCAGGCTGGGACCAAAGTGGAAAGCAGGTGGCCACAGGGGGCTGGGAATGTATGTAGATTTAAGCACGGAATCTTGACAGTGTGAGGGTTTGTTTGTTTCTTAAAGAAATTGTGTGTGTGTGTGTGTGTGTGTGTGTGTGTGTGTGTGTGTGTGTGTTGGGGGAGGGAGCAGAACACATCCATAGGCCAATGCGTATCATTGGCCACAAGCTTGCAACTTCCCTCTATCCTTCATCTATCTATGCCCACTCTCATCCCCACTGTGTGCCAGAATCAGGCTGAGTCTGAGGACCAGGCACAATGGCTCTGTTTTTTGAGGTTCCTTTCAGTGGACAAGCCGAAGGAATAGGGAGTTTCAGCCTCCAGGGCAGGAGGAGATAGGGGAGAGTGCCCTAGCTGGACAGGTCTGGCTGTTCCATGGTATGGGGAAGGGCACAGGCAGAGGACTTCATGTGCAACTGAACACTCACACTTTCTCCGTTTGTTCTGGCGATGCTGGGCGTTGGTGCAGAGCTTGTCACACGCAGAGCCACACCCAACCTCTTTATGTTTGAAAGGTCCGCTGCAGGCAGAGGTGAGGAGGGCACAGATGAGGCTACGCAGGACAGAAGTGACAACGGGCCGAGTAAAGACTGTGAGATGTGTTTTAGGATTAAAGACCAGGAGTAGAAGTTAAGGCAAAGGGAAGGAAAAAACAGTCAGGGGTGACCCTGTGGTTTGGCCCGGGAAGCTGTGCAGTCACTCAGCTCCTTATATGCAGGGTAAAGTGCACGTGGCTGCTCCTCACACCCCAGTGGTTGAGAAGCAGGATTGCAGGGAGACCCCAGGGCTGGGCAGTCTGTGAGCCTCTCTTGTGGGCAGCACCCTTTCATGGAGCTGGACAAAATCTCCCAGGACAACAGGTGGAGAAGGAGATACGCCTGAAAGCAAGCAGAATATTGGAAAAACAGCTCAGGCAACTTCCCAGGGAAAAAGGCCCTGCTGGCGGGCTCCTGGCTAGTCAGGAGGACATTTCCAGAAGCCCAACCCATTGACTCTTTCCCATACATATTTTATACACATCCTTCCTTTCTTCCTACCTTCCTTCTTTCCTCCCTCCCTCCTTCCCTCCCTCCCTCCCTCCTTCCCTCCCTCCCTCCCTCCCTCCCTCCCTCCCTCCTTCCCTCCCTCATCTCTTTCTTTCTGCAAAGAGATAAGCGAACTTTAAGTTACATTGCATCAGGTTTGGCATTCACTGGAAGTGCTGCAGTGGGGCTGGAGTTCCAGGAGGAATAGGGCTGGGGGAGCACACTGGTGGCCTTACATTTTTGTACCCAGCAAGAGTATCTATCCATTAGCAAGGAATGCAAACCACACATGTTCTCAGATTAAGAGAAACAAAGACAACTTGTCTCCAGTAGATTTGTGTTTTATAAAATATCAGGTATGTTCTTAAGGTGGGACTGAATGAAAAGAAAAAAAAAAGTGTTATGGTAAATGAACAAGGCTCCTTTCTTCTAACTTCTTAAAAATGTGCAGGGTGAATGAAAACAAAGTTTGTGACACTCTGCATGTTGCAGACAGAACGGAACATGTGGGGCACAAAGGGACCCAGCGAGTACCTGAGGCAGGAACATCATCAGGGGGCTGCACCAGGAACATAAGCCATAAAGACAAGTTTAGTTAACTGGACTCTGCCCAAACTAAAGTCCACAGACAAGATCCCGGGGGCACTTATCCACTTATTGAAGCTACTTCAAGAATTGGGCCAGGAGCGCATGGTTAGAAATAGAAATAGAGACAGTTTATTAAGAAAGAGAAAGCAGGGCTGGAGAGATGGCTCAGTGGTTAAGGGCACCACCTGCTCTTCCAGAGGTCCTGAGTTCAATTCCCAGCAACCACATGGTGGCTCACAACCATCTATAACGTTATCTGATACCCCCTTCTGCAGATAAAACACTCATATGCAATAAACACAATAAATAAAATATTTAAAAAAAAATAAGAAAGAGAAAGCACTCGGGAGAATGGGGGTAGGCTAATGAGCCAACAAACTTCTTTCACAGAGTGACATTGGTGTGCCTCAGCCCCCGTGAGTCCAGACATGTGTTAGGACTCATAAAACCACATCAAAATAAGTTTTCTCTCACTGTTTATAAATTAACAAGAATCAAATTGAGAAAAAACTTTCTTTTTAAAAATGTATGAGCTCTGACTTAACATTAACTATGTTAGCTAAGAAATGCTCACCTCCTTGTAACTGCTAGAAAATCTGTCAGTATCCCTGGTATGGTGTCATGGGGTCATCACATCAGCCACTGATCGGCTTCCCACAGCAATGAAAGGTTTCTTTCTAGTCTTTTTATCGTGTGTGTGTGTGTGTGTGTGTGTGTGTGTGTGTGTGTGTGTGTTATCTTAGTCCTCTAGCCATTCACATTTCAATCTGTGTGTGTTAGCTTACCTGACAAAAAAGATACATTCGTATGGGACTGATATAGTCAATCAACTGCCCTTAGGCGCCTTCAGGACTTGCCCAGACAGGCTCATCTTCACCATGTGAGATTCTACATCATGAATCGCAGTCTTGGACTCAGTACAGAGAGCTTGCTAGAGCATTGCCAGACTCTGGATTCTGTCCTTAGTATTGGGGAGTTGGGGTGACAGAGAACAGGGGCACTCAGAATATAGAGGGACAAGGAACTTGTAATCTCAGAAGCTGGAAACAACAGCAAAAGTCCTGATTCTCCCCATAACCCTGTTGACACCTGAACGGTCAATAGGTTAATAAAACAGACAACAGGCCAAGGAGACCTTTCTGGACTTTGAGCCTGCAGGGCAGGGAAAGCACCGGTTTGCCAAGGCAGGTGTCCTACTGGAGGGCTTTCTATTTGTGCTGCAGATGCTGACTCACAACCTCTTTGTGACTCACTGCGTTGAGGTTCAAGGACCCGAGAGCCTGTCCTCATCACTGCCTAGCAGGCACCCACCATGGCGACCCGGCCTGTCTGGGCCCCACATCTGGGTGAGGCCCAGGGGTTTTCCAGTCTTGTGCTTCTCAGGGAACAGAAAGCCATGACCTGAGCAGGTTTTGTCTTATGCCCTAATTAGAAAGCCAGCCTTCCTCTGGCCAGGTCATGTTTGTGAGGTTGTTCTGACGACTCTCATCAGCTCATTTTCCCAGCCCGGGGTTGTTGAGCACAGCGGGAGAGAGAGAATTATACTCCAGGCAGGTCTGGCAAAGCAGCGCTTCTTCCGTCTGTGTCCTTCAGTCTCCTGCACCACAGCTGCAGCCTTGTCACACTGTGAGATGTGGGGTGGGGCCAGAAACAAACCCTGGCAGATGGTGACACTTGGTCTCAGCTCTGATGATCTGCAAGAACCTCCTGTTGGAAGCACCAATTACCGCCCCACCCCCTCAGGGAAAGACCTATCAGATGGATGTGGGCTTGTAATCATGATTTGGACGAAGCCGCCCTCGGAGCACAGCGATCCGGGCACGCAAGTCAGCAGGTTGTAATTAGTTAATTAAACGCCTGGGCTGACAGAATGGCCCCATGGGTCGCTGCCATGCAGGCCGCTCTAGACAGGAGCAGGAAATGCTGGAATCTGTGAAGCCTTTTCCCATAAAAGGTCACTGGAAGGCAGAGGAAGGACGAGGTGGGAAATCCTCATGTCTAAGTCCGCTGAAACAAAAAGGGAAGGCAGAAACAGGCTTCCATAAGGCTCTTGGCATCCGCAGATGCTGGGGTCATGGCTGTAGCAGGCAGGAGGGTAGGACAGGAAGTAAGTGGCCTCTTGGAAGAGCCTGCAAGGCAGAGTCCAGCTGAAGGACAGTAGGGCAGGGAGAGCTGACTGGGGATAGGGAGTGAGGGGGAGGGAGAGATAGGGGCAGGGGCAAAGGATGGAGAGAGCAGAGCAGAACAGATGTAACACGGTCTGCTAAAGTCCCACTGTTGTCCAAATAAGCTTTGTGCTGGGAGAGAAGCTGTGTGGGTATAAGGCACAGGACGTAAAAAAAAAACCTCTCAAATCACTGCTGTGTGGCTCCTTACAGAAGGGATTTCATCTGAGGATTCCATAGACCAGAGCGACACACATACCCCTGCTGGTTCTGCCTATCTCAAGACCGCTTAGTGTTAGATTTATATAATGGCTCCTATTAAGTAAAAATCTCCCCCAGAATCCGCACCCCTCTTTCTTTCATATCTGGTCCAACCAGCGGGTCCTCACTTCCGTGTGCATTCGAATCCTACCAACTCCTTCTAACTCAGGAGTCCCTGCCTGCCCCACCCCCACCCCCTGACCCCCACCCCCATGCTGCAGCCAGAGTTCCCAGTGGGCAGCGGTAGTGTGGGTGGCCTTCCCACAACCCTTCGCCCCACCTCATTTCTCCACAGGAGCCACAAGATCTTGAGATGACATGGGAGCTATACCGCTCCTGGCTGAAACCACCCGAGCCCTCGCTGGCCCGACCACGGGTGCTCGGCAACCTGCCCTGTGTGTCTCCCAGCCCAGGACTGTTCTTTTTCTTGTTTGCCCTCTATGTCCCTTTTGTCCCTTGAGTATCCTAAAAGCAGGGGTTAAGAACTTGCTTTTTGTTATGTGTTAATTCTCTTTAACGGCACACCTTTCCTGCATCCTCCAAATGGGAGCAGGTTTTAATGGATCCTCTAGGGGTTTTTTTTCCAGATCAGTCATATGACATTTGCGAACAATAATAGTCTTCCCAAACTATAGTGTATATCTTATTAATGAAAAATTTGAAAAGTGCTGGGGTCCACGTATTTCCCTCAGATTCTAAACACGAGGGTCCGTTTGATGGTGCTGTCTTCTTGAAGGGACAAAGGTATCCAGGTTTGCATCTGTAACGGGTTCTTTAGTCTCAGCAGCCAGTCTACTTACTTCCGATGCCCACGATCTATTTTTAAATTTCAGCTTGGAAGGGTTTTTCTTGACCTCTGATGATAAGGAGAACCTGTACTTTCTGGGTAAACAAACATCAAGTCCGTGTGTTGTTCATCGCTTCACTGGATCTTCAAAATGTATACAGCAGGATACTCTCTGTGAGGCCCTGTGCCACCAGGTACATCAGTGGCACCAAGGGAAGGCCCGCCTGGTCACCTGCCTCAGCACAAGGTGTTTGTCTTTCTAATGAGCGATTAGGAGGACTGACAGTTTTGGGCTCAGGGCACCTGGACAGATTAAACCCTTTATTTCTTTTCATTGTTAGGTTATTGAGTCTTGAGAGGCTGACAGGAAAATAACGCTTCATAGATGTACATTGCCCTGCAGTAAAACCTAATCCCTTGCTCTCTGCACTCTTGACCGATGAGACCACTCGCGGGAAGGGAGCTCCACCTGATGCGTTTACCCGTCCCTACTCTCATGCGTGCTTGCCTGAGTGCGTGTGCGTGGTGCGTGCATGCGTGGGTGCGTGTTTGCCTGCGCCTGCGCAGTGGGTACCTGGGCGCGTGCGCGGGTGGTGTAGGTGAGGCCGGCCTCGTGCTGCCCACCTTGATTTTGAGACATGGGCTTTCTCTGCCTTGAGACTTCCTGATGAGGTAAGTTGTCTGGGCAGTGAGACCCAGACAGGGAATTGTGTTCTCTTTGCTTCCCTCATGCTGAGATACAAGCGTGCGCCACCATGCCCGCATTTCACTGGGCTCTGGGCATTGAACTCAGGTCCTCACGCTATCTTTGCAGCGCCCTCCCCCCACCCCCGTTTCCTTCTTCTTGAGACCCCTTGTACACGCCATGCTTGCTGTCCTTGTAGCTTGTAGAGTTATTGCTGGCCAGAGATCCCAGGGGATTTTCCTCTTTTGAACAATTTCTGCAAGCTAGTTTAATCCACTCATTTGTAATTTGAATGTTACAAATGTTATCCAAATGGATTTTTATATTTACCGCTCCCTCTTACACTCAAGATCTTCTAGAAGGCTTACTGAGAACTGGGACTGAATCTTATACTTTGATGGGTAATTTTTCTGACACAAAAATTTCAACAGCTATTTGAAAATCAACCAAGGAATTAATATTAAGGTCCTAGAACTGACTCAACACTCAGGTGTTCTCTTCTTCTCTCAGGGTCCCTGTGTAGGCTCAGCCCGGGGTAGACCACTTACCTATATCCTAAGAGCAGTATTGGTCGGGCTACCGCTGTGCCTGGGTTCCACCAGAAGGCACTGTGTCCACAGGGTATTTCCTTCCATCCCAGATTATCTCTTCATGAAGGGAAAGGCCTCAGGGTACCAGGAATCTTTCAGGGCTCCTTCTAGCTTTCCTCTCACAAGCCAGTCTCAGGTCATTCAGGAGTTACCAGCAGGTGATTTCATATCACTTCCAGAAGACAAGGACCTTGAGGGTCTTGAAGGACAAGACTTTCTGGGCAAGGTTGCCTTTGCATTAGAGAGAGTTACCTGTCACTGACTCCCTGCTTATAGGACAGCGGGCCACATTTGTGGGATATTTCCGTTCATGTTAAATGGTTAAAAAGCCCAGTTTAAAAAAAGCTGGGCTTTTTTACTCATCAGAAGATTACTTAAATATCTATAAGTGAACAGAAATTACTACCTAGCTTCTGACTTTTGAAGCCTTTTCTCCAAGTCTGAGGAAGTCTAGATATGAAAGAAGTCAGACTCGTAGTGCCGTGAACTGCCTTGACATGTCACTATGGAAACAGGCAGGAGACCCTCAAGCTGTGTGTAATCCTATTTCTGAACATGGAGCTGACATTACTCAGTGACTGGTTTAAACTCCTGCGTTAAAACCATTAGGACCCCAGCAATGCTCTTCTCTGTCTGTTCGTTTGTTTTGCTTTGAGGCAGGGTCTCACTATTTAGTCCTGGCTGGCTTGAACTTGCTGGGAGGACTAGGCTGGCTTTGAACTCAGAGATCTGCCTGCATCTGACTCCAGAGTGCTGGGACTAAAGGCGTGCACTAGCATACCTGGCTGCAGAAATGGTCTTTGATGTTAGTGTCAACTCGCCGTGTTCTGAAAGAGCTCGAGTGTGTGGTGGGACAAGGACCCTATGGAGCAGCTGTGGTAAGAAGACCCAAAGGTGTAATAAGAAACAAATCTTTTGTGATTTGACTTTCAGATTGGGTTGATGTTTTCCACCAAAAGCAATTGTACGTAGCAATCCAAGCAAGATTAAACAAAATCTGTATTTGCTCGAAACAAAGCAAAACAAAGAGCAAAAACAAAAAAAGCAAAACAACAACAAAAAGCATAACAATAACAATAAAAACAAAAGAGATGGCACAGTGGTTAGACGTGCTGGCTGCGGCTGGAGAGATGGCACAGTGGTTAGAGGCGCTGGCTGTGGCTGGAGAGATGGCACAGTGGTTAGACGCGCTGGC
>OU015750.1:116362568-116378234 GCA_907169655.1 Acomys percivali
AGAGATGGTACAGTGGTTAGATGCGCTGGCTGTGGCTGGAGAGATGGCACAGTGGTTAGACGCGCTGGCTGCGGCTGGAGAGATGGCACCGTGGTTAGATGCGCTGGAGAGATGGCACAGTGGATAGACGTGCTGGAGAGATGGCACAGTGGTTAGACGCGCTGGTGCTTTCCAGAAGACCCACATAACAGCTAAATAAACCCTGTGCAATTCTAGTTCCAGCGGATCCAACACTGTCAGTCTTACATCAGTCACATACATGGTGAACAGACATGCATGCAGGCAAAGCACCCATACATATACAATAAAAATAAGTAAATATTTAAAACCTCAAAAGAATTCAGAAGGTGTGTGGTACAGTGTGCTCGGTGCTATGCAAGAGGTGGCTGCTATTGCACCCCAGCTACATAGAAAAAAAACAGTACAGAACAGCACATTGTGCAAATGTATATTTTAGAACTTCTCAACAACAGAGTGTAAACATAAATGTTTAATATATAAACAAAAACTCCCTCTCTGGAAAATATTTGCAGTTTCGATAAAACCCCATAGGTTTGAGGTTGCAATAATTGCAAAAGTGAACTCATGAACTTGCTTGTGCCTTGCAAAGCCCCTTGGATTAACAGTTTCTTGCAGCTGACCAGCTGAATTACAGAGCTGGTTGGGACCCACCGATGATGTGCTTGCCAAGAGTTAGGTCTCTGAGCCTCTGCACCTTCTTTTCACAAGTCATTAAAGCCCCTGCAGATGTGAGCCTGTAGGAGGGGCTGGCTGGCCAGCAGGGATCCCCTGAGGGCTCAGCACTCACTTCCCTTCCCCTGAACAAGCACTCCATCTGGCTGGAGGCCTGGCTGGGCCTGGGCCATCTGCCTGCACCTGCTCATCACACGGGCACACCTGCCCTGCCGGGCTCAGTACCCAGGTGCTCTCCTTAGAGACAAGCCTTGTTGCTGTTCCCCTTGCTTCCCCTCCCTCTTTCTTTCCACTAAGGCAGAGTTTTGCATCTTCAGGGGTCTCAACTCTTTGGGTAACTGTTCCTTTCTGCGAGCCAACCGCAGTGCTCACTGCATTGTTCTACCAACGGCACCTTTAGGAAATTATCTTTTTTCTCTCTGTGTGTGTATCTGCGGTCTCCTCCCTCAGGCAGCTCCCCCCTCCCACCTTAGTAGCATCTAGTCGTGTGTCTCCCGCCTCCCCCCACCTGGTTTCTTGTTAAAGTGGAGATTGGCTCAGTGAGGCTAGGGGAAGGTCTGTAGGTGAAGAACAGGTCCTGTGAGCAGAAAGACTCTACAGCGCCACAGCCAGTCTCACTGTCACTACATGGGCTCACGGTGTCTACCTAGTGCCAGCACTGCAGTGGGTATCTAGACCACGTTATTTTCTTTGAGGAGCTAAAGGCAGCAACGTTGATGTAATGATGTAATGAATGGCCCAGGTGCCATGGTGCAGAGGAGGCAAGCGTTGCTAATGAACCTGTGCTGCGAGTGAGTCTGTGAAGGCAAGAGAGAAGTGTGTTTTAACTCTTTGAGACCCGTGTGACAGAGGAATCTACTCATTCTCAGGGACACTCCTGTGCGAGATGTGAGACTGGGTGTTGTCCTTAGTGGCTGAGCAGTGAACTCCAGAGAGGCCTGCCATCTTCTCTGTCCATCTAGAGAGCCAGTGCTGCTTGACTGGACCAGGGACCCTTTGTTCACTTGTCCCACCAGTTCCTAGCACAGAATGTGTGCGTGCGTGTGTGTGTGTGTGTGTGTGTGTGTGTATGTGTGTGTGTGTGTGCGAGCTCAACATCTGCCCCGGCCTTTGACATCATGGCATTGTCTGCACCCTGGATGTCTCTCTGGATATGAAGGGAGATGGTGCTGTGGGCTTTTGAGAAGGAACAGAATTGGGGGGGAAACCCCGCTACACCAAGAAGCCTGTGTGTGAGCTGTAAAGTTGAGGAAAATGTAACCTACCTTAGTGCTAAGTACCAAAGCTATATCTAGAATGGCCGAAAGCCCGCCGCCTTCAGGTGGTCTGTGGGCCTTGTAGCATGTGACTGTTATATTGGTCAACTCGAGAAGACGAGAAAATGAACAAGCTTTTCTTCCTAACACAAGGGATTACCAAGGAATCTGAGGAGCATGTGGAGGTAGCCAGAGGACTGGGGCAAGCCGGAAAGTCCCCAAGAGGTGTTCAGGTCTTTCAAGGAGGACCCCACATCAGAAAGGGTGCACACCTTGGCCGGTGCTCCCTTCTGGCACGAGCTGTGGAATCTTTCATAATGGCTATGAGATAAGAGGCCATGAGGTAATAGGATGCAGGAAGGGCGGCTCCAACCCCTTCCAGGGTTGGCACAACTGTTTTCCTTTTGAGGTAGCTTTCTTGTCAGGTGGAAGGGCGCAGCCAGCCTCCCCTCCTGAGAAGGTCACCCTTGCAAAGAGCCCTGTGGTTTCCTGGCATGCTGTGTATCAATGATGCCTTATCCCAGAGCTCTCTGTGCCCAAGAAAGAGCCCGTTCTTGCTCTCTGAGTCTGGGGTTCATCTCATGCATCTGAGGCTTATTATATGGCATGCAAACAGTCAGTAAAGTGCTGGTGGTACAGCAGACTGCCACATACGTGATGACCTGACGTGCTTGTGCGGTCCAGGAGGCCTCTGGGCTTGTGCATCCGCAATTCTGCCTTCCCAGTGGGTAACCACTGTTGCAGTCTCAGTCTTAGTCTCTCTCTCTCTCTCTCTCTCTCTCTCTCTGTATCCATGTCCCATAAGTGCTTGAGACTGAAAACACTGGCTGTCCTATTCCTGCCCCATTTCTTTAATATAATAAGCTCCAGTCCCATCCATCCTACTACAGATGGCATGACTGCTTTCCTTATGGCTTACTAATGTTACATGGCTTACTAATGTTACATGGCTTACTAATGTTACATGGTATACATGCATCACTAATGTTATGTGGCATATGCGTCACTAATGTTACGTGGCATACGTGTATCACTAATGTTACGTGGCATACGTGCATCACTAATGTTACATGATATATGTGCGTCACTAATGTTACATGGTATATGTGCGTCGCTAATGTTACGTGGTATATGTGTGTCACGTTGTCTTCATTGGCTCTGTCTCTGGCGGCATTCAGGTTGACTGTATGGCTCTTACACAATGTCACATTGCACATGAGGATGCAGGTGTCCCTCCCACAGACTGACCTCATTCCCCTTAGATGTGTGTCCAAAGAGTACTGACTGGCTATATTGTTAATCTCTACATTTTAATACCATAAGCCCATACTCTGCTAGTGCTGTGCTAGAAAGTATTGTTGTTGTTCTTTTTTTAAGGATTTATTTATTAATTATACAGTGTTTTGCCTGCATATACACATGCACACCAGAAGAGGGCACCAGGTCTCACTATAGATGGTCATGAGCCACCATGTGGTTGCTGGGAATTGAACTCAAGACCTCTGGAAGAACAGCCAGTGTTCTTAACCTCTGAGTCATCTCTCCAGCCTGAGAAAGTCAGTGTTCTCGTGCCACATAGTGCCAGACAGTACAGGAGCACAGCAGTTAGCTCTCTGTTCTACCGTTTCCACTTAGACACACCTTTCCTTTGAATGCCTCCAATGGCCCAGTCTTCCTGCTGTTCTATCTGCACACCCGGTGTGACGCTTTGTAACTGGAAAACTGTGCATTTTCTCAGAATTCCAAGACATGGTAGTGCTCTCAGCCGGTGTGTGTGGAGGGTTAGCACTGGACTTTTGGTCATGTGCCACAGGGACCACATCCACACAGACGTGAACACTCGGTATTGGTGCCAGGGTGCCTGGCATTGGTACTGGGGTGCCCTGCGTGGGAGCGTTGGGCTGTGTGAGGCCAGTAGGTATCATTTGATGTTTCATGACAGATACTGTCCTTGTCCTGAAGGAGGGCAGCTTCCCTGCTGCTGTGGCCTGGTGACGATCCAGCCTTCCAATGAGCCTCGCTCTTTGCACCTGTGTCTGCCACGTTGTCTGTGCCCTTGTGCGGAGTTGGCAGCAGCAGCCCCATGTGGAGTCCCGCACTGGCGGATCACAGAGGGAAGGAAGACACATCCCAGTGAGACCACACTAAGCAGGCAGGCAAGGCTGCCTGGCGAATCCCATGGGGGCCTCTAAGTGCTTCCACGCCACAGGGTAAGCGGGAAGGAGAGGGCAAGGCCTCTGATCCCTTAAGGAGATTTTTAGCAATGCAGCTGTGCCTCTCTGAGCGGCATGTTAAACCTGTGGAAGCCGTGCTATAGAGATAACTCTGTGGATTTTGGGTGCCTTCTTTCATGGATCCCAATGTTGGGGGATTGGGCTGATCCTACTTGCTACCACAGTCCCTCTACAGGCCTGAGAGGCTGCATAGGCCGTTCGGAATGCACTTTGCATGTGGACAGCACGATGCTGGCTGGTCTCAGGGCAGCTCTGCAATACGCAGTGGAGCTTGCTTTATAACCCAGATCACTAGGCCACAAAGAAGCTACTGGTGGATTCCCAGAGCTTTCAGATCACAGTCAAAACATCTTTGTTTAGCATGGCTATGGCACCTTTGCCCGCATCAGCTAGGGACATTACTCCACGTACCCACCCACCCACCACATCACATAGAAGAACAGATGACCTCATTATCTGTTAATTCCTTTTTAATGAAAACACCTTCTTGCTAACACTCAGTGTTAAACCCAGAACCTGTTCTCACCTGTGCTCTTGAGGATATTGGTGACATTAGAGCAGGGCAGAAAAACAAAAACAAAAAACAAACAAACAAACAAAACTCAAATCTTTGACTCTGGGATACTGGCTGAGAGTTAACAAGGAGAAGTTCCGGCTTTGGGCTCCTTCTGGGTTCGTTTTCTATGTCCCCTGTTGAAGATCTATTAGAGTGCTGGCCCGAAAATCTGCGTGTAAAGTGACGGCTCAAGAGCCTGGCAGTATTACCTGATGCACTATCCTGTACCATGTGTGACCGATTCGGTTTGTAGTAATTAAAATGGAAAGCAATCTCCAAGTCACTGGCCTGGGTAGGTCACAGCCTCCACTCCTGGCCTCCACAGTGGATTGTACAGATTACCGGGCAGTCCACCATGCAGAGCACTGGTCAGTAAGGGTCTAAAACAGCTGCACCCCGAGTCTCCCTGAGCTGTTCCCTCGAGACGCCGCGCCCCGCAGCAGACAGGTCATGTTGTCTTGACCCTGCAGATCCCTCTCATGTTGCACCAGCTAAGGACTCAGGACATCCTAGAAACAGCAGTCTGGCCTCCTCCTGGCTCCTCGGAGGCCAGCGGCTGTTCTTGTAACTGCGCCCTATTGAAAAAAGTCAGCGAGGTTCACATGGAGCTGGGAGGTACAGATAGAGCTGGGTTGCTTCACATTTCTTGGGGTGCTCCACTGAGAGATGGAACAGCAGCAGTCTGACACCCTGGTCTCCTGCCTTGGCTGCCGACACCTGCCTCCTCAGCAGAGCTGTCTCTGTGGCCACTGTTTTATGACATCCACTGGCATCAGGACCAGGATTGCCCCAGGTTGGTGCCAAGCTGTGCACACTGTTGGCTTTAAGAGTCTTGGGTGTCACTTTGTCATGTGCAACAAATCTCTCCAGCAGCAGCCAGCCACTTGCCAAAAGTCCTGGGATCCCCACTGGACATCCGTTACCTCTGCTCGCTGCTGGTTGTTTGATGGCTGCCTATTGACTCACAAGGCAGAGCTGAGTTCCTTAATGCTGCCTGGGCGCAGTTTTCTCTCTCACCCTTCATGACTTGTGTTCATTCCTTCTCTCTTCCTCTCCCACACTCCTCCTCATCTTCTTTATTTGCAAACTTTTGGAAGAGTGGTGCTCTGTCTCCTTGATGTTATAAAGGTCGCTTTCTGTCCAGGCTCCTTGGCTGTCTCTGATGGAAGTCAAGGGCACAGTGCTTCCCTTCGGGAGAGTTTGGATTCTGGTCTTCATCTTGCCATTTGCCTGGACATTCCTCCAGATCTGCAGCCTCAGCTTCATTCTGTGGCTCTCTGGACTTCAACAAGGGCTGTGTGATGGGACGGTACTTGGGTGGCGGCCCTGGAGCTCCCGTCAGAGGCACCGTCTGGAGCATTGGCCAGGAACAAGGTGGGCTAAGTACAGGAGGAGGACTGTCTGGGAGGATGGAGAGCATGGGAACCACACTGTGCACAGTTACAGATTCAACAAGAAGCCAAACTTTATCCGGAAAATGTTTAGATGTACCGAGGGAGGGTAATGAGAATGGGGACAAAGTTTAACATATGTGTGTATGTGTGTGTGTGTGTGTGTGTACATGTGTGTGTGTGTGTACATTCTTCTGTTTTTGTATGAGAGACAGACATGAAGAAGATACAGTGGTGGGGGTGGGGTAGTTGGGTGGTGAGGCTATGACCAAGGTGCCAGGGTACAAATATGAAAATGTCTTATGAAACCAGTATCTTGTACAACTAAACCATTTCATAAAAACATTTTCGAACATTGCCAACAGGGAAGTGTTGGTGATCTCCCCTCACTGAGACTCAAAAGCCTTGCAGCATCTGGCTGTCCTCTCACACTACCGTAACATCACAGCAGCTACAGTCACAATGACACAGTCCTTGATGTCCCATGGTGACTTTCCTCTCAGTGCTGTGCTCCCTGTCTGTCTACTCAGGCCTTTCCACATGGCGGTATATGCTTAGATGCTGTACAGCCGGACTGATTTTGGTGACATGCCCTGAAATCCTGATCCTATAAAACAGATTCTTACTACAGATGCAGGGTCCTTTTCCCACAGAATTCCCATTCTAGATGCTTCTGTTAGATCCTCATGGAATTTTCCTCCCCCCCCCCCCTCTCTCTCTACCACAAATAAGTGTCACCTAACTCTAGTCACGCATTGGGAGATCTGCCTCCTTAGACTTGTCCTCCCAAAGGAAGGCTTCCTGCTTCCTCTGGAGTCAGGGGTAGGAGGCACCGGAAACCAGGCTGAAGATTCAGGACTTAGTTGGTCAGGGCACTAAGCCCAGGAGTGCCTATTACAGCACTAGAGTAGTTTCTGCCTGAGGCCTGGCGTCCACAGAGCTGTGTCACAAAAGAATGCTTCTGTGACAGGAAGCACTTGAACATGGTCCTCCAACTTCAACCGGGTGTCCAGTCCCCCAAGTCTCTGTCTTAGGATGACCCCCTCTTTCTCGCTGGCTTCTCTGGGAGAGATGTGTGGTCCCTTCTTTTGGGCTAGCCCGTTCTGTTTTCTTGCCTACCTCTCCCTGTTTAGCTGCTCGTAGCTCAGCTCTTCCCAGGCCACAGAACCAGCCTCCTTGTCACAGTCAACAGAGCCCTCTCGCTTACATGCTCTGGCTCTTCGTCTGTAAAGTCTCGTGTACAAGATTAAGTTTGCTGACTCAGATGTTTGAGGTGTCAGAGTGTGGCTGTACTTGGGGTGGGGGTGGGGGTGGGGGCTTACTGACTTCAGCACGCTGCAGTCGTCAAACCAGCTAAAATCGTTTTTGTTAGGTTGGGTTTTTTTTTTTTTTTAAGCAGGGTCTCCTATAACTTAGGCTGGCCTCCGACCTGCTGCATAGTTGCCAATGACCTTGAACTCCTGATCCTCTCTTTCACAGTCCAGTCAGTATGCATAAGGGCCTTGGTGACCTTCTTGGGTAAGTGGTCTTTGTCTGGCTACAGTGGCCTTTGTATGCATGCTTAGTGAGATGAGAGGGCTTTGGGGACCTCTTGAGGCTCCCCTGCCTCTACCAGTCCCATGGAGGATGGGCTCTTCCTCCCATGTCTAGGCACAGGGAGAATGTTGGGGAGCCCCTGCTCCTTCCTCCAGGGGTTCCCTTGCTCCTGAGCTGGCTCCCTCTACTCTCAAGGTCCACGATCCCCTCCCCTGTTTCTCCTCTTATTCTTTGATAGTTTTGATAGTTGACAGAATTTCCAGATTCCTGTATTCCACTGAAGTTCTTGTGGTAGAAGAGGAAGTCTGTGTGCTGGGTGTGGCCAGGAGAGCTGGAGGCAGGGCTGAAAAGCTTGTCAGCACTTCCTGGCCAAATCCCTGCCCAGGGACCCTGATCCCACAGGCCCCACTGCTCTCTGGCCTCACTCTGAAGTCCCCTCCACAGTGACAGGTGAGGGGCTGCCAGGTAGGAAATCACAGGCGGCCGTCTGGGTCCAGTGGCTTAGACAATAGAGAATAACTCCCACCATCCACATAACCATATGTACACATGTGCACGTGAATACATACATGTATGTGAACTAGTGTGAGCACATGTACACAACCGTGTATCTGTATGTAACACCTCTTGACTAAATTCTCTTAAGTCTTAGCTATTTTAAAGTTTGCTCACACAAAAATAATCTCTCATGACTCATGCCCTGCAAATGA
The DNA here is from genome assembly GCA_907169655.1 of Acomys percivali. Lineage (NCBI taxonomy): Eukaryota > Metazoa > Chordata > Mammalia > Rodentia > Muridae > Acomys > Acomys percivali. Next base: position 116,370,945 of record OU015750.1, read on the forward strand.
TACCGTCTTCTACGATACTGAAAAATAATCTCGTTTGGATTCCAATTTTAAACACAGATATTTTTCCTTTAATTGAAGAAAGATTCTTTTTCTTACTATGGGTTCCCCTCAGTATTCTTCTTTGAGTCCCTCCTTACAACCCCCATCCAGATGTACCCCATTTGTCTCTCATTAGAAAACAAACAGGCTTCTAAGGAATAATTAATAATACAATATAATAAGATAAAGCAAAACCTAACACAGTATAATAGGATAATATACGCAAACAGAAGGAAAGCCCAAGAAACGGCACAAGAAACAGACACAGACACAGAGACCCACTTGTTTGCAGCTCAGGACTCCCATATAGTACAAAACAAAAACCCATAATATATATGCAAAGGACCTGTAGGATAAAAAAAAAAAGAGAGAAAGAACTAAATAAGATATATAAATCAAATCAAATAAAGATAAAGACAAAAACTAAAAAGCCCTGCCATGACGTTGTGAGCCGCTGAGCTGGTCTTCTGCCGGCCATGTATTACTGTTGATGTGGCTTACCCCGAGAATAGCTTGCTTCTCCAGTGAGACTCCCTAAAAGAAAACAAGTTTCATTTGTGAGTGGTTATACTAGGAGGTGGCTTCTGGGTTAGAGATTGGGGTGTGTCCACTTGTCCTTTCCGCTCCAGGATCTCACTTGGTACAGACCTGTGCGGGGCCTGTGCGTGCCGCCTCAGCCTCAGTGAGTTCGGATGTGCATTGGTCTCGCTGATCCGAGAGCCAGGGATCCTTGGCGCCCTTCCTTCCTCCGACTGCTGCATTCTTCCCGGTTCATCTCCCACAGGGTTCATTGAACCCCGAGAGGGGGGATCTGCGGAGACATCCTGACTAGGGCGACCGTTCCAAGGTCTCTCACTCTCTGATAGTGTCTGGCGGTGGGTCTGTGTATGTGTTCCCATCTGCTGCAGGAGGGAGTTTCTCTGATGGTGGCTGAGCAAGACGCTGATCTATGAGTACAACAGAATGTCATTAGTCGTTTTATTGCTGTGTCCTTTTAGTAGAACAGAAGTATTTGCTTTTGTCCTCCATCCCTGGGCTGTCTAGTCTCAGATCCTCGGTCACCCAAGCAGAGTTGTGTAATGGGTTTCACTTCTGTGGAGTGGGCCTTAAGTCAAATCAGACATTGGCTGGTCACTCCTACAAAGTTTGTGCCACCATTACACTAGCATAGCGTGTGGGCAGGACACCGTGGTAGGTCAGAGGGTTTGTGACTGAGTTGTATTCGTATTTCTTCTTTAGTGGCATGCAGAGTGCCTTCCTGTACCAAAGACACTAGCCCGTGAGGTGAAGGCTCTATGTAGGCCTGAGCTTGACTTCTCCATGACCAGGGACTTGCGTGGGTGTTGTCCTCAGCAGTAGAGCCTTGCTGTCAGTTTGTGGAGAGCAACCTATAGTCTTGGCAACAGCCTTGGTTCTATGGGTTGCAGTTTGGCTATCATTGACTTAACAGCTAATATCCACATATTAGCACATACATACCATATTTGTCTTTCTGGGTCTGGGTTATCCAAGACCTCATTCAGGATAATTTTTTCTGGTTCCACTCATTTGCCTGTACATTTCATTATTTCATTTTTAAACAGCTGAACAATATTCCATAGTGCAAATGTACCACATTTTTAAAAATTCATTCTTCTGTTGAGGGACATCTAGGTCATTTCCAATTTCTGGCTATTATGAATAGATTGACAATAAACATGGTTGAGCAAGCATCTCTATAGTTGGATAAAGCATCCTTTGGGTATATGCCAAGGAGTGGTTCAGTTGAAGCAGACCTATTCCCAGCTTCCTGAGGACCCGCTACACTGATTCCCACAGTGGCTGGACAGGTTTGCACACCCACCAGCTTCTCTTGCTCCACATCCTCTCCAGCCTGATCCAACAGTTGCTTTATTGATCTCAGACGTTCTGATGAGTAAATGATGAAATCTCAAATTGCTTTTGGCTTGCATCTCCCTCATCACTATGTTGAGTATTTCTTTAAGTGACATTTGAGTTTCTTCTTTTGATAATTCTCTGCTTAGATTTGTACCCCATTTTTAAACTGGGTTGTTTGGGCCTCCTTTTTGGATATCCAGTTTTTTAGGTTTTTAGTACATTTGTGGATATTAGTCCGCTATTAGATGTGTAGTTCCCACATCCTGTGGGCTGCTGCTTTGTCTGAATGTTGGTTGTTTGAAAGGCAGATGTTTGACGTTTAGCTTTTATTCACAGATAGCTACTGGTCCAGATGATGTTCCGGGCATATCCTGTTCAAAGCTTTCTCAAGATCATAGTGACACTGCAAAGTCTCAGAAATGAGAATTCTTTCCATTGGAGTCATAGGCAGCTTGAGAGGTGAGCTTTGCCCCTCAGGGTGTGTCTGTGGGCCATGCACACTGGGAGAGGGAGTCTCCCTGCCTCCTTGCTAACAGTTGTGCCACCCAGTCTTTTTTGGTTTTTAACCTTTATCAGACAAGGTTTCACTGGGTAGCCCAGGCTGGCCTAGCATTTTCCGCTGTCCTCCTGAGTCCTGAGAGTGAAGATGTGAGGCACTGTACCCAGCGGTCATGGGTATGGAATGGGCAGCTAGGCTAGAACGTGGCGGTGGCCTGGCCTGGGGACACAGAGGCCAGGGTGTTGAGGTGATGGCTGGTACTTTGCAAAAGAAGAGACAAGATCTGAGGACAGTGACCTCAGGGTAGCTGTGGTGGGAGGCAGACATAAGTAGGTGGTAAAATGCAGGAGCGGGGACATCTCAGAGGGCCAGCCAGAGCTGTGAGGTGTTTGGGGGCAGGGGTCATGAACGTTTATCTCATCTTCGCTGTGGTTTTTCTGTGTAAGTGAAAACAAACGCTGCTCAGTCTGCATTCCACAGACCCTATCTTCAGGCTTGGAAATCCCCTCAGTCACAGCCCAGGGTGGCTGCATCCAGGTGGGGCGTGGGCTAACAAAACCTACAGCGGTGGTGGGGAGACTCTAGACGTTGTGGTGTAAGACGCTGGCCAAGGACTGGTGATGCCCTGAGCGCCACTGGGGCAGCTCAGCTTGGCTTGCTCAGCCATCACTTCCCTCATGTGCTCATGGGATCACCTTTCCCTGGGTGGGACGGGACAACTCTGTGCTTCTTTCTGTTGCCCTATGAAGTTCACTCTCGAAACACACAAAGCATACCACAGCAGACACTGGGGTGTGTCTGCCATGGGCCGTGCACCCCATTTAATAGTGCTGAAGACATCAGCCGGTGGCCATGCAACTTTTCTGTCCTCATGAAATCTGCATTTCCTTTCCTGTGGACCTACCTGATGATGCAACTGTACACCTGTGTGTGCTGTGCTGTGCCCACCTGCCCACAGGCATACAGTGATACATCTGTGTGTACTGTGCCCACAGGCATCTAGTGATACACCTGTGTGTGCTGTGCCCACCTGTCCACAGGCATCCAGTGACACACTTGTGTGCGTATGCTGCGCCCATCTGTCCACAGGCATCCAATGACACACCTGTGTGTGCTGTGCTGTGCTCACCTGCCCACAGGCATCCAGTGATATACCTGTGTGTACTGTGATATGCCCACCTGCCCACAGGCATCCAGTGATACACCTGTGTGTACTGTGCCCACAGGCATCTAGTGATACACCTATGTGTGCTGTGCCCACCTGCCCACAGGCATCCAGTTACGTACATGTGTGTGCTGTGATGTGCCCACCTGCCCAGCCCACAGGCATCCTGTGATACACCTGTGTGTGCTATATTGTGCCCACCTTCCACAGGTATCCAGTGACATACCTGTGTGTGTGTGTGTGTGCTGCTCCCACCTGTCTACAGGCATCCAGTGACACACCTGTGAGTGCTGTGCTGTGCCCACCTCCCACAGGCATCCAGTGATGCTGATATAGGTGGCAAACGGCCTGCTGGGGTGGGATGGTTGGAACTGGGGAATGTCATCTGAGATCCACTGCAAGGGATTGAGTGATTTGAGTAACTCTTTTATGCTCCTGTGTCTCAGGCACAGGGAGTTAGGGCCCATCTTCCCACACCAGTGCCTCATCAGCAGGGTATCCTTATCCAAATCCAAAAGCAGATTCCTGGAATCAGTGTGTGGAGCAGTGGGCAGGTGGTGCAGGCCCGTGCGCAGGTGGGGCTGGGGCCTGGGCGTGCAGCCGGCCCTCCCGTTAACAAAGGAAGTGCTGCTGTAATGGAGCCCCACATCAGGTTCCTCACAGCAATAGGCTCAGGGTACGGATTTGTGAGACTTTCTTGGTCAAGGACTGTGGAGAGGAAGGCAGACCATGAGGCCGTGCTGGACCTTCTGAGGGTACGTGAGCAGGAGCGGAGGTGTTGCCTGCTTCTCTCACCCTCCTGTTCCCCCCACTCTGCCCCCCAGCTCCTCTCATCCCAGACAGGACAGCAGTGTGCTCCAGGCAAAGTGACCAGGCTGTCTCAGACAGGCAGCTGGTGACAGGGCAGAGCAAGAGCCTCCTCTGTGGTTTCATCTTCATACTTCGCAGGACCGCAGTCTGATTGATGGAATTTTTTAAAGCGTTGCTTTCTGGAGGCTGGGAGCCTCCTCCTTGCCCGCACAGAACATATGTGCACATATTCCCCGGGGTGGCGTTTGAATGTGTGCATCGTGTGGCTGCGTTTGTTTAGTGTGTGCCTCTCCCCATCTAAGGGGACCTTTCCCATGACCCTCAGCTTCCTCGGTGGGCTGCTCACTGCTGTCCGGGGAGGGGGCCTTGCTGGGAGCAGCCACCCTCCTCCCCACAGCCACACTCCAGGCTGATGGATCGTCTGACGATGCAGCCTGCATTCTTCTTCCCCATGGCTGCTGGAGAAGGGGGGCGAGGGAGAGGAAAAGGAATAAAAGATCCCAAACAGCTCCCATCTGTTGCGGTAAGACCATAATGCTTGCATTTACCCAGCTTTTCGACTGAGAGGCTTCCAGGCTTTTATTACTTTATGAGCCCCCAGAGTCCATAGAAAGCAGGCCGAACCCAGCAAGCCGGTTTGCGATGGCTGTGTAGAGGGCTGCTGGCCAGCCACAGGCTCTGGCTTCTCCTTCTCCCGTTGTCCTGCCTTTGTGGTCTGTGCAAGTCTCCTACCATCCTGGGTGTCACACTGGCCACGGCCTCTGGGCAAATTTTCTCCTCATCCTCAGCTAGTCCCCTTCTCCTCTGGCTGCTTGACCATCTTTCCGGGCCATGCTTTGGTCATGTCTCCCTTAGTCAGAAAGCAATAGCCATCTCTGCTTTGTGTCAGCAAATGCTCAGTGATACAGCTCGGCATTGGCCCCACCTGAGGAGGCCAGTTCCCCTGCACACAATGCCAGAAGCAGGTGGGTGTGGCCATCTGGTCAGGTCAAGGTAGTGAATGTGACAGGGAAGTGCTCCTGCCAAGTAGAAAAGCACTGGTAGCAGCTCCAGAGATGAAGAAGGCAGCGCCTACGCCTGTTGTGTGCTCTTCCCTTCCCTCTGACCTTAGAGATGTCCTCCTGAGGGAGCTATGGGATGGAGAAACTGAGGCCTGAGTCACAGCCTTCTAGGATGGGAGCGGGACCATCTAGAGCAGAGGTTCTCAGTCTGTGGGTCACAGGGAGGCTCTGGGGAGCACGCAGCAGATGAGGCACTGGTTGTCCAGACACGAGGCCCTGAGGTCACAGCCCCAGCATCTGTAACCCCAGCGCTGCGGGGCAGAGACAAGGAGAGCCCGAGAGCTCACAGGCAGGACAGTCCATCTGAAACAGCATGGTGTCTCCAGGTTCAGGAAGGGACTCTACCTCAGAGACAGGCGGAGGGCCGGCAAGATGGCTCACTGGGTAGAGGGGACTGCTGCCGAACTTTCCAACTTGAGTTTGTTTTCCTAATCTGTGTAGTGAAAGAACAACTCCTGAGGTTGTTCTCCGGCCTACACACGTATCCCACCCACTTACATACCTCCTGCCCACAAATAAATAAATAAATGTAATTAAATTATTAATGGTGAAAAAGCTAGAGAAAAAGACAATGGACATTGACCTCTGTCTTCTACACATGCACACACAGGCATTACACACACATACAAGCACGCACACACACATATGCACATGTACACACGTACACAAGTGCACACATGAGCTTACACACACAGACATATTAATTAAAAATTAATGGTGATTGATACATTTTAAAGTATAGATAGAAGTCTGAGTCTTGGGTAAAGGCATGGGGAAAGGGTCTGTGGCTTTCACAGCTGTCTCAAAACAACACTGTGACCTTGAACTTCTGACACACTCACTGCTTCTCGGCTGACACTGCTCTCTGGCCTGGCAGTTGACACACGTTACTGTGCAGAAGGGCTCCAGGGGGTTCTGAAAGCACAGATTCCCAGGTCCCTGTGGTGCTAAATGCTGGCTCCCGTTTGGTGATAATGGCGCAAGTGTCTCCAGCTTGACATCTGGTCTACCACTTTCCCTGGAAGTCCATTGCCTCTGGCATTTCTGCGGGGATAGGGACTAGCTCTATCACTGCAGAGCAGCCAGCCTCTGTGTTAGCTGTGTAAGAGGCCAGGCAGCTTCCGAGTGCTGGGAATCTCAGATCCTCAATGGAGGACAAAGGGAGAAGCGGACTCTGGGCAGCTAGTCTGACCTCTACCCCGTGCCGGTCAGAGTAAGGAGGAAGAGTGTTACATTGAGGTGTCCCAAGCAGAGCTGTACGTGGTGCCTCATACTCGGAATTCAAAGATTTCCTGGAAACCAAAGCCCCGCTGAATAGAACAGAATAGGAAAGCCATCTGCTTAGCCAGCAACCACAGTTGTCAGAGCATTCATTCACTTCCAGTGTAACTAGCACTGGCTGGGTGCATGGGGTGTCAGGTCACTTGGACAGGAGGTGCCAATTCAGGAGCCCACTAATGGGTGCAGCTCTCTGCCTGGGGAAGAGCCCAGTCATTGTGTGTGGAGGAAACCTGGGCGGTCAGGAGGGTGCCAGGGAGCTGCCTCACAGTTCATAGTCTAGGGGTGCCAAAGAAGCTAATTTTTCTAGACTGAGGCTCTTTTGGTCTTGTCATGCATGGCATGTTGGCATGTCGTATGACTGGGATGGTCGTGTTGCGGCATGTTGTATGATTGGGAATGGGTTGTTGGTGCTTCTGTAAGCTCTTCTGTTTAAGTTTGGATAAATATTAATCCACTGTAGCTACACACATTAATATATTCCTGTGCCACATCTCTCTCCCCCCCTCTCTCCTCTCTCTCTCTCTCTCTCTCTCTCTCTCTCTCTCTCTCTCTCTCTC
>OU015750.1:116387252-116405031 GCA_907169655.1 Acomys percivali
GGACAAGGGGCTGCAGAGGAGGACAGAGGGGAACACGGAGGAACACAGCCAATGTGGAGAAGGGCTTGAAGAAAGGTACGGAAAAGGACACGGAAGGAAAGCGGTCTTCAGAAAGAATTTTGTGGAATTTAAATAAACTTGCTTCTCTCAGATTTCTTGCTTGCACATCTATGGCGACGTGTCAAGGGGCAATGCTAAGATCAGCTGGCTTTGACCCCTGCTGCCTTGTCCCCGCTGCTGCTTGCTTTCTGGGCTGGAGACATCATTCTTTTCATCCTTTTGTTTTTGTCCATGAGGTAGATACCATCTCACCACAGAGGGGCCTAGAGAAAATGTATACGGAGCAGGGCCCTGGCACACCAGGGGATGCCCATCTCTGAGGCGGCGGGCAAACACCTAAACACTGTGTGCTTTAAGGGTGGGAGCTGCTTTTCTTTCTCTCTAGTTTGGTTAAATATGGGTTTGTTGACACATAAGGAAAGAGCCCTACCCAGCAATTACTATAAACTACCAGTATCTCCCATTCCCCCATGTCCAGATGAGTGTAATAAGCCTCCGTTCACCATATCAACATACACACCACACCAAGGAAATGAAAGCAACACCTGTGTTCGTTTGAGCCACTGCCTGAATCCAGTCCACAAGGCGAAGCTGAGATGCTGTGTGTGTTGGCTGCCGTGCTTCACACCCAAGGTGAAAACTTGAGGCAAGCTCCCGGATGCCCTTGCCACGGTTTGTGTTCTTCACAGTCCCCCTTCCATTCTGTTTCCTGACACCCGATGCGGCTGCCTTGCATGAAGTTTCTTGTGTTGCTTAGAGCGCAGTAGGCGCAAAAGGCAGTGAACCGAGAGAAGGAAGAAAACCATGGGGTAAAGATTAAGATGGTTTCATAGAACCAAAGCAAGAGTGGTCCCTAGAAACCTGTGCTGCCTGGTGGTCCCTAAAGTCAGTACCTCCTACTGAGGGCGTGGCAGCCACCAGCAATGCCGCCACGTTTCCAGAGAGCAGCAGATACTTGGGAAGTGTGCATAGAAGCTGTTCCTCAGAGAGCAGGCTAAAACCCCTGTCAGGGAGGCTGGCAAGCAGACCCACACGGCCACCACGGCTGGGATGGATCGCTATGACCAGGGACGAAGGCTCAAGTTCCCGATGACTGTCTTCTTTGTGGTTGTCCCTTTCATCTTCAGAATAAGGGTTCACGAGGTCTTACCTGCCATCCGTCAAACGCCCTCTTGGCCTGTCTGAGCCTGCCTTTCTCATTGACCGTCTTGTTGGCCCATCTGACGACTCCTCACCCGTAGATGTCCTGCTGGCCCAGTTACGGCATACCTGATGCCTTGTGCACCTACCCGATGCCCTTGCTTATCCGATGCCCTGCTATTCTACTTCATACCTGTAGTGGCCCACATGTTAACTGTTACATCTGAGGTCTGCTTGCCAATTAAAAATTCCACTTGCTTGTCTAGGATCTTCCTTGAAAGTGTTCTTTTTCTCTCTCCATGGACATTTTTCACCGAGACCATTGATAAGGGCTCACCACGAGTTAGGTGTCCGTGCCTCAGTCATGTGGCAGATGCTTTATGGTTTTTTTTTTTTTTCTCCTCTTCATCCAGTGTCTCAGTTCGGAAGTTTTACCTTCTAGAGTGTTGGGATACACATGGCAAACAGATTGTCTCACCATCATGTGGTCAGGTGACAATCTCTTAGAGCTATAAGAAGATGACAGTGTCTGGAGTTTGGTACGGGCAGACATCAGAGGAGAAACAGGTCCCTCACGGCCTTTCTATTCTTTCTTACACCTTTTCTACAACCACGTTAATGAACACAGATAGTCAAGGGCAGGGCTGGAGGAGACCCAGGAGCACAGATGGAAAATAGGATGGGGAGTTTAATTGAGTCAATATTCAGAAGATGGATCCAGCTATTAGAAGGTCGTGCGAGACGAGGTCTGAAACATGAATAGGAGGAAGGACATGGCACAGGAAATGGAGGAGAGACGGGAAAGCGGACACTGACGAGGGATACGGAAGGAGATTTGGGGAAGGACTGTAGAGGAGATGTGGAGGAGGGATGTGGAAGAAGATAGAAGAACCTGGGGGCATGAAGGAGAGAGCCAATGGTGCCTTCCCGTCTTCCCTGTGTGTGTCATCCACAGCTGCCTTCCCTCCGCTAGACGTCAGCTGCATGCCCATACTCTGTCTGCACCCATGCTGACCCAGAATCTGCCCCTCACTGCGGAGTGGGGGAGATGTCTCTAGTGTTGTTCCAGCTTGTGATGCTAGAAAAAAATCACTGGGGCTCAGAGACCCTAGGTTCTTGCCCCTGGCTGTGTAGGGGCACGCACATACGGTGTTCCTGGATAGATTTCTAAAGCAATTGACTTATCAGATGCTAGTTCTGGCAGCCTCGCCCATGTGTTTGTGTAATGTAGGAGGGACAGCAGTGTGAGCTGAACACGTGGGTGGTGAGGCTTCTCCTCTCAGGTGGGAGATCCCTGCACCTGTCTGGAGCTGGCCCCTCATGGGGGAATTTAACCTCCATTTCAAGGGTTCACTCACAGATACTGTTATCAGAATGGAGGCCCAGACAGTCCCTGCGGTCCTCTCTCAAGTCTGTAGATGCCTTCCTATTACCCTGTAGGTAATAGGTACCCTAAAAGGGACAAGGAATGCTACTTTCATATGGGATATCCTTATAAATTGGTGTCAGGAAAATGAAAGGGAAAAAAAGACATACAATTTTCCAAGTTTTCAAACAGGAGATTTCGCAGGTTGGATTAGTGTCTGTGATGCCACTGGAAAGTTCTACAGAAGCCTGTAAGAGACCTTTCCTTTATGTACAAGGCTCATCACATGCCGGATGTTTAAAGGGCTGCACGGGCCGAACAGCTGGATACTTGGCCTTTAGGATAGCACACAGCTGCAAACATAGACAGCTGGTAACCACCCAATAGTCCACAGCCACCAGATGTTTATCACCGCGCAGGCAGGATCTTTGTGAATCTGGAAACAAAAGGCTGTGCCCCTTACAGGCAGCTCCCTGGGAATCTACCCCACCTACGCGCCCCTTGGGCCTCGCTGTGGTAGGGATGTGTGAGGCCACGTGTGGAGAGCTCCTTGCTGTTCACTGTGAGTTCTCATCCAGTCATAAAAGATCCTTTTGGACTCGTCCTAAGTGGAAAGAGATAGATGCCCAATGGAGATGAAGGGTTAATCTCTTAGTGTGCCTCGGGCTTGAACCTGCTTCTGTCTCTTCCTCCTCCACGCCTCTGTATTTGTTAGCCACAGGTCCTAGGTTATGCCACATTTCAGGTCTCTGCACCCTGCTCCTGGGTTCAAGGTCTCTCATCTTAGACCAGGCTCCTTTCTTGATTGCCCAGAAATTGAGTCATGCCTCTCCCTGGTTTGAACGTGTCCCTTAAAGTTAATGCTGGAAACTTAACCTCAATGCAACAGTGATTTGGGGGTAGACTTTAATAACGGGATGATGCTATGGAGGCTTGGCCCTAATGACTAGACCACGTTTTGTAAGACGGGTTAGCCATGGTGGAGGTGTGCTCAGCCCTCTTGGCTTACTTACTTACTTTGGGACAATGCAACAATCAGGGCTTTGCCTAATGCCAGCCTCTTATCCTAACCTTCACAACGGAGAAACAATTTTTACTTTACAGATGAACCAGTGTTTGGAGATTCTGCTAACAGCAACACAAAAGGATCTCACGTAGCCACTGGTGTTCTCAAAGTAATTCTTAACCCCTTGTGGTGTGGTCTCCACTCCATGTTGACCCGCCCTTGCCTGGCATCTGTACCCAGCCCTTCTAAGCTTCCTTCACTGTCCACTCTACCACAAAACCTCTCTCCGAGACTTTAGCTTACATGGGGGTCACTCTTCATCTGGGTCTCTTCCCCGAGGCCACTTCCTCTTCGGAACCATGAGTGGCTCCCAGGTTTGGTTGTGGGAAATCGTAGGTAGTTATTGCTACCAGAGGATTGTTCTCCAGTGTTGAGCATACGCTGGTCATGTGCTCTGCAGACAGCAGGGCTGTAGGCAGTATGGAGGCCTGTCTCCTTAGCTTTTGAGTCCCAGCATCTGTGCCTGGGGCTTTGCATATACCAGGTGATCAGTAAGTATTTTGAACTTAAGCCAATATATCAATTATTTAGGGAACAGGTGGCTAGGAATTTAATCTATATTGCAGGGGGAAACAGGTTTGGTTCTTAGAGGAAAGGGCTGTGTACAGTGCACTGCTCAGGGCATTCTTCCTTAGCTTTGCAGGTAGTGCATCCTCTATACTGCTTAATGTTGCTTAATGCTGAAACAAAGATATTTATTTAGCAGTCTATGTATTTATGCATCAGCCTATTATATACAATGTATATAGCTATCAGTTATTATCCATCATTTGTGGTTTTGCCCTCATTAATTTTATCCGTCATTAATTTATATAACTATGCATAATTTATCTACATATCCTCCATCATTGTCATGCATATCAATCGCTAATGTATGTGCCTACATTTCTGTATCTATTGCACATCTAACACTCACACTAACATCACAACGTATCCATACACACTAGTCTCCACAGCCATCATGCATCTATGTATCTATGAGAATCACGATTAGACATGAGATCACAGCCATCCTTGGAAAACCCAAGCCGTCACTTTACCCGGGTATCCTTGAGACAGAGGGACACGTTTCTGTTCATCCCTTAACCAGAGACTCAGTTGCCTGTCCACCCTGGTGTTCAGTCAACAGACACTGGGTTTCTCATATCTAAGTGTTGTCCTGTAGAGGAGGGACACTCTTCTGTACTGCCTGCAGATGGCAGCTACAGGGTCTTCTGAGCTTCCAGCATGTCCCATAGTGGAATAGGGACCTTGTCACTTTAATTTTCAAGTAAGGTGATCAGAGTGCAGAAATGCTGTAGACGGTAGAGAGATGACCTGAAGGTGGAGCCTGAAGCAGAGGCGCCTAGCATGGTCTCCTGCTTCCCCAAGCCACTGCCTGGCATTACAGATGTTCTTGCAACTTCCTCTAAGCTTTTCCTTCTCAGAAAAGAGAACCTCAAAAAGTTAGGACAATGCTGTGATTGTTGACTCCACACTGCTCCAGGTTCCAACATACGGGGCTTTCTCACCTGCTCAAACCATTTCTGTGTTTCCTGTCCTCACCCTCCTCTGTCCCGGGGGGGGGGGCACTGCTGTCCTCACCCTCCTCTGTCCCGGGGGGCACTGCCGTCCTCACCCTCCTCTGTCCTGGGGGGGCACTGCTGTCCTCACCCTCCTCTGTCCGGGGGAGGGGACACTGCTGTCCTCACCCTCCTCTGTCCCGGGGGGCCACTGCTGTCCTCACCCTTCTCTGTCCCGGGGGGCCACTGCTGTCCTCACCCTTCTCTGTCCTGGGGGGGGCACTGCTGTGGTTTTCCAGGCTCTGATAAAGAGAGCTAACAATGGGGGGAAGTGCTACTGACCTGATTTCTTTCCTAGTTATCACTAAAATAATAACTCCATGGAAGCTGCTGCCTAAGCAGGGGGCTTGGGCTCTTCTGGAAACACTTGGGCCTGACTTCCATCCCTGGCGCAGCTCAGAGGGCCTGGAGCCCTCAAAGGAAGACTTGTGACGAGACTGCTTCTCTGTGAGCCCAAGGACTGGGCTGGGGCTCCCTGCATGGCCTGGGGGTCTAGCGCCGTGGGCAGAAGGCTCAGCTCCGAATTGGGGGCAGAGAGCTTGGTTTCGTGGGTTCTCCTGTCTGGCCATCCTCCCAAACCCTAGAGGATAGGCAAACAGCCTGGCGAAGTTGGTAACCGTGCAGTCACCTGGCTCTGTCCCCGATCATTCCCTCAGCCTCAATTCCCTTCGCCCTGCCTTTCTGTGCACCCTCTCGCTGGGCCCATTGTCTGGAGGAGGCCTTGTGTCTGCTCCCAGAGCTGCCATCCACCTTGGCGTTTGCTTGTCTCTCAGTCCAGGGCCACAGGCTGCACTCCCCTGCACCAGGTGGATGTGCAGCTGTGCTGGTCTGTGGCCATAACTGTATGTGAGAGGTGACAAGGGTGAGGAGTGGGAAGAGACTGGCTAAGGAGGAGAAGAAGATGCAAATGAGGGTGGGAGGCAGCTTGACGAGGCCGCTGCTCGCCTCTGGACAGCCTCTTCCCGGTAGACAAAGAATGATACGTCTATGAGGTGTCTGGGCGTGTAGTGCAGGGAAGGCTTCGGTGAGCTAGGCTCCATGACCCTCTGACTAGGACAGCTTAAGTGGGCCAAGACACCGCCACCACTCACAAGGAGGAAGGCCAGCTTTGTCACTCCATATTTGGGTCGAGCTAAGTGTAGCTTCAACACAACGGGGAGATGCCTACACCACAAGCAGCCAGCTTGCGGTTGCTGAGGCTCCCTCCAGTGCCCAAGCCCCTTGTTACCAGGTACGTGATCAGCTGGTCGGCCTTCCCTGCTCTGTAGGACTCTCCCTGGCATAATGACTTGAATTTCAGTAGTACTTGAGATCAGACGACTCTTAGCTGAGGCCCACGATGCCACCGAGATCTCTCTTCACTTCCACAGAGGCCACAGCAGCCAGGACACATGAAGCCCACACACTTAACGCAGGGCTTCCCAGACTGGCTCCATCCTGACTATGTGGGCTCCAGCTCCAAGGCAGCTTCTCTGGGCCCTTCTTCCACAGTTCACACTTGACGTTGCCGTGGCACGTGTTTCCTTGCTCCGTCGTGCCTGCAGAGTGCTTCTCCACAGAGGTATCAGGAAAACACCCAGGATTCCTGCGGTTCCAGGGTGAAGTGTTCAGACAAAGCCCATTAGTCTGGCACTGTGGAGGCCGTGTCGGTGGTAAGGGTGAGAAGCAGTGCCCGGCAGGCTGCTGAGGAACTCAGCCTAGGCACCAGTGACCTGAGTGGCTCAGCCACACTGACGTCCCGGCTCCGTGTACAAGACATACAGTCCTGGGTTGACACAGTTCATCACATTTGGCAGCCCGAACTTCGGTGCTTCCAGGCTCACACAAGTGGGTGGGATACACGATCTACAGTTGTCCTCGCTCGCCACAAAGCCTTCTGGAGACACTGCCTTGGTCAGACCTCCCAGCTGGGAGGGGAATGGAGACACCAGGCAGCTCCCAGTAATGACAGAAGCAGCGTGGCAATCACTAACCCAGAAGGCCACACAGAGGCTAAAGTGTCGGCCTAGATGCCTGAGCACAGGAGAGCATGAACCGCCACACATCTGGTCATCTGCCTGAGCCTCGAGCCTACGCGCTCTGCCACCTTCGTCCTGCACACTTCTGTTTGTGGGAAAGTATGTCTGCTGAAGGCCAGAAGGCCCATGAGGATGCGGATTTACAGATTAAATCTTAAACCGCACCTCTCCTTATGCCCAGAGCTGCCCCTGGCATGTAGTGGGCTCAGTACATAATCACTGAATGAGTAAATTGGTGAAGAAATGAAGGGACACACTTCGTAAGCTGGACATGTTAGCACACAGAGACAGAGCTACACAAACCCCATGTCCTTTGCCTGCACGTGGCACGCCATTCATCCCTCCTACTTTCTGGGTCTTAGTTTTCTTGGGGAACAGTGGTACCTCAGAACACCACTGTGAAACCATCCAGCCCTGTTAGCGTGGGAAGGTCTTTCTGGGATGACACAGAAGATGGAACCCAGAGCCAGCCACCGCCTCAGACCCCTGGGCAGCATGCAATCCCTCCAGTGGTTCTGCACAGACCTGAGGTAGCGGAAGGGGTTTCCACGTAACGAAGGTCACAGCGTGGCCTTGCCATAGGGAGATCCTGCAGAGAACAGACATGCCTGTGGATTCTACATGCGGAAGGGAAGGCCACTCCTGAAGGTGGTGTTCACGTAGGCAGATGGGTGGGTGGAGTCCTCTGGAAATGAAGTAGGACCATCAGGCCTGATGATGAATGGAGCTTTAGAGAGGCCAGAAGCCGGAGGACCACAGCTGACTCTGATTCCAACCAGGCAAGAAACCAAAAGAACCCAAGTGGCCTTCTAGCTTAGAAGGTGTTACAGAACTAACTTTCCATAGGGGAATGCAGTGCACATGTCTGCTCACCTCAGATAGTGAACCTACCACAGAGCAACATACAGGTAACACCAGCATTCAATTTGCTGAACCGGTGAGTTTTATTGGGATTCCTTATGGGAATATGGGTGAGGGGTCACTCACAGGAACAGACAGCAGCATCACCAAAGCCCACCCCAACGTGGGTGGCAGCTCACAACACTAGGGACCTGGAGATTATTGCAGTTAGGCGTCCATCAGTCTGAGAGAGGTTGTCAACTTTTATTACTTGTTCCTGCAGGGGGGGGGCCTGGTGAATCTAGTCAGTTTCAGGAGCTTCCTGAAGCTCTTCCGGAGTTGTTTACCTTCTTGCTTAAGGACCTTCCTGCAGGTGGACAGTTTTAATCTGGGAGGACACTGTTACACAACCAACAGCCTGAGGGTAATGAAAGCATGTAGCATCATGCTTCTGAGTCATCTGTGTCAAAGCATTGCGTAGCAACAGAAAACTAAAAGTAACTGAGTGTGGTACAGGTTAGGGAAGGCTGGACACTCTGTCTCAACCTCAGGTGTGAGGCACAAGGCTTCCCTCTGCTCCACCAGGACAGGCTGGTTCATGCGTGAGAGGAGAAGAGGCCTGCTCCCTGAATCTTGACTGTTTGGAAGCAGGGTCAATTCTTTAACATGAGCACTAGGTCAGTCCATTCTGAGTGTGGCTTCATGCGTCAGAGAGGGCACACTGAGGTGCCTTTGGCCAGCGGCCTTGTCACAGCAGCCTGCACATGCTGGCTGGGTTTACCTTTCATTTCTTTCAGTGAGCAGAGTGACACCATTCCTCCAGTCTCTTCCTGTCAACACTGCCCTCCACAGAGTGCTCTCCCTCTGTGAGGAAAGTGAGGAAAGCTGCACTGCTGGGAGTCAGCCATGCTGCAGCAGTATGGCGAGAGCTGAGTGGCACACATCAGTGAGGGCAGGGTGTGCAGTGATGGAGCTGCCCTTGTCACAGACCTCAATGTGACAGGCTACCTGAGGTGGATAGATCATGTTTGAACTCTGCCACTTACCAGACATGAGCATATGACACAAGCTCTCAGTGCCTCTTTCTCCTCATCTGTATAGTGGGGTCACAGTCATAGGTCCTGGTACACAGTATTGGAGGCAGAAACCTTACAAAACCTGCCAGCCCGTACCGAGCACGCAACACGAGAACCACCCATCAACATGGCTTGTTGCGGGATCGAGGCCTCGGTCGAGGATGTGCTGGTTAAGGGCAGGATCACAAAGCCCTGATGTGACCACTCCTGTGTTTCCCTCAGCAGAAGTGGCTAAGGCCAGAGTGCAGTTGATGTTGGTGTTGCCCCAAACAGGCCACAAACCAAGACAAACACTCTTTGATGTGACCCGCCTCTTACTTGGCCCTTCTTCTGGTCATCCTGTGCTGGGCAGGGAAAAAAAAAAAAAAACTCAGAAAGTGTCCATGTCCGGTGGAAAAGTATAGTGAATGCGGCAGTGGGAGCTGGGGCCCCAGCAGGCGCGGCCTGCGCATCTCACGGAGCAGGTGTCCGTGGTCCTCCCCTTTCCTGTGGATGCCCACGATGAGATGACTGTGGGGGCAGAGTGAGGTGACTGTGTTGCTTTTCCTGTGGGAAATACTAAGCACTTGCCTGGCACCTGCAGCTTGGACACTCAGGTGTCACATTTAAGCAAATTGTGACAAGATGCGGCCCAACTACATCTGGTTCACCTTCCAGTGTGAGGGCAGGGGACTCCCCGGGAACACCAGCCTCACTCCTGGCCTGTCTTCCAGTCTTACACGTGACTAGGCTGGGCTCTGGCCTCTGCTTCTCAAGGAGGATGTTACTTTTTTCGGAGACTAAGTAGCCTAGTGGTTCCCAGGTGCTTGGGGTATGGGGACCAGGCGTTGGTCATTAGCCCCCACCCCCTACCCCAAAGCCACCAGAGGAAACATTTTAGTGCTGTTAATGGGAATTTCCTCTCCTCTGGTCTTACACTACAAAAGAGCTGCTTTGAGAGACAGACGGCATCCTTGTGTCTGTAGGGAGTTTTGGTGGGAAAGTGGCTGTTTCCCCCAAGCTGTGGAACAAAAGACCCAAGCAGGAAGTACGAGACCCCGAGTGCACACTCAGCTACTCCTGCCTCACCTTTGGGCCCTTTCTGTGTGCTGAACACTCTCCTGGGTGCAGTCAGGGGACAGCTTCCTTTCCAAGGGCAGTATCCAGGAGGAGAGGACAAGCCAGTGCGTACAGGACTGTGCAGCCTAAGAGGCCAGAAACATCCAGCCCAGCTCATTAGCAGTGAATATGTAAAACATCGATGTTTTGCATTTGCCTTAACAATGTCTGTGTACAGAAAATTAAATATTAGACTGTTAGACTCTTGTCAGACTCTAGAAGCTGAGGCAGGGGGATGGCTTGAACTCAAGAGTTTGCTTGGGCAACATAGTCCCTATCTCAAAAAGAAACAAAACCAGCTCCAAGAGCCTGCTGTGTCTCTGCCTGGTCTCTGGGCCCTTTGCTGCTGGCCCAGCCGGCGTCAGAGCAGCAAGGTCTCTGCAAGTTGCTAGCATTTTAAAGAGCAGGCAAGAGGCTTTACGTGGGAAACTGTGATGTCAGTGAGGATCAGGTACAGCACCCCATCAGGATCCAGCCCTGCTATGCGGCCATGTGGGCTCTTGCAGACATCCCATCACTGCTCCTCCGAGTGAGGACACCCTTGGGTCAGCAGGGTTTGAATCTAGCGTCTTTTGCTCCTACACGACTGAGTGTGGGTTGTGCCCAGCCATTCCCGTACGGTTAATTCACTGGGTCCTCAAAGAAGGCAGGTGAGGATTGGGGCTGGCCTGGGGGTTGAGAGTGTCCTGAATGTGAACTGCAGAGCTTATGAGGCCTGTGAGAGAGTCAGGAGCTCCTCAGGGGAGATTGTTCTCTGGGCCAGGGACTAGGGCCTACTCATTGGGTCCTCAATGTTCCTCCATCCTGAAGGAAGATGTGAAGGGTCTATCAACAAGGCACCTTTTGGAAGGCTGTGATGGCTCCTGGAAGGGTCAGAGCTGCTAGTCCCTGGGCTAAGGCATCTTCCTGCTGCAGGTCCAGAGTGGATCCAGTGAGCTAGCTGTCCTGCCAAGACAGGAAGCTAACAGAGGGGAGAGGGTCCCGGGGCCCACAGAGGTGGCCTCTTACTTACAGATAAGGGGAAAGAACTTGCTGAGCTGCAGACATCCTTGATTCCAGAGAGGCAGTGCTGGCTTTATGGATGAGAGGTGTATCTTGGTTGATAGCTTGGAGAACGCAAAATGCCAGGTTACCCTCAACCCAGGTGGAGGGCCAGCATGCTATCACGGAAAGTGACTGGTGAGCAGGTGGCCTTGTCTGTCCCTGCTATGCCCCAATAGCATAGGAGACTTCTTCTGGTCAGAGGCAGAATTTTCCCTGCTGGGGTCTTGTGGATCCTCAGTTTCGGTGCCTGTCACCTGGATCGCACGTGCTTGTTTGCCTTCTGCCGTGCTTGCAAATGTCAGCTCCTGTGAAAATCCTCCTGAGAGAGATGCTTTATGCAGTTTCCCGGATCCAGCCTATGTTTGGGATCCAGTTGGTCTGAGAGGGGCCCCCAGTGCTTCCACATTCATCGGATCATGTGCATGGCCAGGGAGTCTAAGCAGGGACACTGGTTTTGTCTCTTTGATCCCTGACCATGTGCCAAGCTCTGGACCTAATTTTCTTTGCTCTCTCTCTCTTCCAGTGCTGGGAAATTAAGTCTGGTCCTGGAGGCCCATATTGTCACTGGTAGCCTAAACAGCCGCCTGGCCGTTCATCTCCTGCAGCAGTGACCCAGCCCTTGTCCAAGGTAAGCCTGAGAATGGAAGACACCGCTCACAGCCCCACTCGCCCAGGCAACTCGCAGCTTACCTTAGGTTTCATCCTTGGAGCATGTCTGCCCTCCCAGGGAGCCCCCAGGGACTGCTGGTGACTCTTACTGCCAAGAAGGAGAAAATAGCCACTGCTCAGTGCTTAGAAGAAATGTGTCCCTTGCGTACGCAGGCTTACATACCCACAGGCACACACATGGACATAAGCATACAGAGACAAAGCCATAGTGCACACACCTGCACACAGAGGCACATGTGAAATCTTAAGCAAATGCCTCACACAGACAAACTACACACATACTCACATCCACATATGAAGGTGCATAACGCACACACACACATACGTGTGTAAAGGAGACATTGTTTTCTGTGCTCTTCCTCTGTGATACTGACATGTTTAGATGCCCTGCTGAACAGAGTTGAGTGGACACTCTCTCTGTCTGTCTGTCTGTCTGTCTCTGTGTGTGTGTGTCTCTCTCTCTCTTTCTCCCTCTCCCCTCCCCCCGTGTGTGTGTGTGTGTGTGTGTGTGTGTGTATGTGTGTGTGTGTGTGTGTACACACAGGGTATGGGCCACAAGGTTGTTGTGAAATGTAGCAACAACAGATCACTCGTATCTATCAGTATTGGAGGTTTCTAAGTTTACATCTTTTTCCCAAGAGAAACTTTGGGCTGCTGTGGGGACAGGAGAGTGAATCAGGGCCACTGCTGCCACCTGCATTCTGGCTGGTGACTGGGAGGACAGGGTGGGAGGTGGGTACGGAAGAAGACTCGAGCCCCTCCCCCTCTGCCTGCTGTGATAAACACAGTGCTGCTGAAGGAGAGGTCCTCTGCCAAGGTGACAGTGGTGCCCCAGCAGAGTGAGGTCACTGCCTTTGGGTGAGACTAGCTTCCTAACAAGAGGGAGCTGACATGGTACCTGGGCCAGGAAGGGAGGAGGGCCATCTCTCTCAGGAGGATTTTCACAGGAGCTGACATTTGCAAGCATGGCAGTAGGAAAACAAGCACGTGTGACCCTGGTGACAGGACCCACAAGACCCCAGCAGGGAAAATTCTGCCTCTGACTGGAGGCCTGGGCCTCCCGCAGTTGGACGGCTACAGACTGGTCCCTGTGGCATCTCCCTCAGGCCAGAGCGGCTTCTAGTCATGTGAGCCACAGGCTTATGAAAATGCTTGTGGAGTTCAGAATCTAATTCTATGGCTTTTCCGTACTGAGAGACTGGACCACTGGCTGATGCACTGTGACAGGGAGGACAGGCAGCACCTCGCCTAAGGAACTGCCAAGAAGCTGCTGAACACTTGGGCATTGGCCGCATCTGTCCTCTGCTCCGTTTTGCAGCTAGTCTTACCTTCAAGATGTTTTTAAAAAAAGTTTGTCGCCTCACTCTTCCACACAAGCTGAAAGACTTTCCAATTTTCATGAGAAAGCCTGCTGAAACTTGAATCAGAACTTCATAACCTATAGACCGATTTAAGGAGGCTGCCATCGTAAAGACAAGGCTTGCTTTTGTAGACACAAGGCCCGTCCTGCATGCCCGCTCCCTGTTTTTCAGGGTTCTTCTGTGCAGTTCAACAAAACGTTACAATTCATGTGTCTTGACTGTAGTGTTTTCCAGATTCCCTGCCCCAGGTTTTGTCACTGTTAAAAAATACTGTTTCTTTTCTTTTCTTACTTTTGAGATTATGATACAATTACATCATCTCTCCTTTCCCTTTATCCCCTCCCCCACGTATCCCATCTTACTCTCTTTTGAATTCATGTCGTCTGGTGACATTTCTGGCCTGAGCTGCCACTGAGGGCCACGTCTGAGTGTGCGGCTGTGCAGCAGCAGGGGTTGGTGTTGACATCCCTGGATCATACTGCCACTAGAGATCATGGGATGTCCCTGGCCCGGGCAGCCGCTTGGGATCATGTGGGTGCCTAGGGACCTGTACAGAACTGGCCCCACCTCCTCTCACCTCTCACCAGCGCCAGCAGCAGCTTTTGGGAGAGTGGGCCCTGTAGCTCACCAGGGCAGCACAGTGGAGCTGGCCCTGGCAGTAGAGGTGCGGGTGATCTGGACCTCAGGGCAAGAGAATGGGAGTGCTAGCCTCGTTGTCATTCATCTGCCCTAAGGTGGGATGACATGGAGGTAATGTCCTGCTCCCCTCCCCCACCCCCTTCTCCACCTGTGGTAGCCCAGAGAGCTGTCCCAGCCCCTTGATGGCTGCAGCACTTGGGTGAGTGGGTTCCAGCACTGTGAGCGGGCAGCACCGTGGAGCTGTCTCTGGAGAAGGGGCTATGGGTAAGCCGACCCCAAGCGCGTGAGATCAGGACAGCTGACCCTGCTTCCTGCTGATGGCAGCATTGGCGGCCTAGCCAGAGCAGTGGTGGAGAGCTCACCCTGATGGAGTGGCTAAGGGAGAGCTGGCGGGCTGACTAACTCAACAACCACTGAGGCCCAGATCCAGGGCTTTGAGTTGGCACACCCCAGAATGTACATCATCTGTGAACTGTTGGAGTACATGAAAGGGATGCTCCTGCTGATCCAGCTGCATGGCCTCCATGACACAGGGCAACGACAGGATAACTGGGAGGAGACCCAGTGAGGAGCCAATATTGATGATGTCACAGAAGCCAGAGACCTTGAACCAGACCAGTGACTCATTGCAATGAGCATCTGCAAGTGGAGATGTGTGGACAGAGGGGTGTACTGTGGAACACACTGAAACACACTGCAGCATCCATGAGGAGAGGCTTTCTATGCTCTGTTTTGTTTATTTTGTTTGTCTGTCTGTGTGTTTTTTACTTCAGGCGGGTCATGGGCATCACAGCTGGGAAGGACTGTTGGTCGCTTTCCTTATTTGGAAGTTTGCATGGTGCCTTCTGGTTCCATGAGAGCTGGTCCTCAGGGAGGGGCACTTGGGTCAGTTCCATCTCAGGGGCCTCTGGGTCCTGTGTCTGAAGTGGTGGTGTCTTTAGTGATAGGGACTTGCCTTCTATCTTCAAGGGGGGGCCACCAAAGACAGTGGCAGGAGCCTGTAACATTTTGAGAGTCTCTTGGTCAACCATGGCCAGCTGCTCACAGGAGGGCTTCTTGCGCCTGGTGCTGGGGTTTTGATAGAGGGTCTTTGCCTGTTGGGGGGGGCATTATCAGCCCAATGAGAAAATTTCACTTAACCTATATGTGAATATCTACACACAAACTTATGCATAGTGTAGGGTTTTCTTTTAGATACATAGTTAATACTATGTTTCCTTATGGCTTCCCTGCACCCCACAACAGGGAATTGGAGTTAGGTCTTTACATGTGCCAGGCAAGCCAAGAACCATGCCACTGAACTGTATTCCCACTTCCCCCTCATTCTGTCTTTTTGTTACGTGTAAGACACTATCTCTTACTCGGTTTTCCACTCAGGCCTTGACTCTCTCTACCTCCGCCTTCCAAATTAGCTGATGTCACAGTCTCATGCCAGCAGGCCCGACTTACAGATGGAACATTTTAAAAGTTAAATCTCTAACCATTGCCACCATTTAGACACAAGGTTTGCTTTTCTCTGTCAGTCTTGCAGTGAGAGGCTGAGCTGGCGAGGGACATTTCTGATGCTTCCACAGTTTTTCGTTTCTATGTAGGATTATCTACAAGTAATGAATTTACCATTCTTAAAAAAAAAAAAACAAAAAGACAACTAACATAAAAAACATTAGGCTTCACTATGGCATTTTCAAACAAAATTTGCTTTATTCTCCTTCCCTCTTCCTTCCCATCCCTCCGCGCCCCCTCAGTGGCCTCTTTCCTGCCCTCAAATCATGTATTAAGGTATCCATCCTCTTCCTCAACACCTTGTTTCCCCTTCACATGGTTCCTTTTTCAGTTTCATAGCATGGACGCTGCACCCACACCACATGTATGTACAAAGATAAACATTAAAAGCAAGGCTCCGCACAGGACAGCCAATATTCAGTAGTTGTCTTTTTGAGTTTTACTTTAAAGCAATGGGGTTTCTCGCTAATTTTTAATAAAAATTATGATCATGAGATATAGTTGTTTTTTTTTTTAAACCTGACTCCAGAGGGCATGCCTTTAAATTTCACATAAGATGACTTGACTTGAGAAGAATCCAGATTTCTCAAAGGGGCCCAGGATCTCCTAAGTGCTGGGCCTCTTAGGAACACTTCCCGCAGGCTTCCTGTCCGTCCGTCTTAGACACTGTGCTAGGACAACCTCAAGTGCATGCAGAATAGCTGCGGTCTGAGTGATGGTGCCCTTTCAAACTCCACGTACAGCGTAACCCCCAAACTCAGTGGGGTTCAGAGGAGAGGGTCTACGGAGGAGATTGGATCACGTGGCTCCATCCATATAGGATTAGTGCCTTTTAAAAGGGGCTTGTAGGAAGTGGCAGGCTGGGAACCTTCTCAAAGTAGGCTGTCTTCATGTGAAATTTGCTTATTTATTAGTAGGTTTTAGGCCTCCCCACGTCACACACGCCATTGTCTTCCCATTCGCCTCCTGCCCCTGCTCGTGTTTATTACCTCCCTAAACCTCTGTCCCTGGCTGACTGGGCTTGTCTTGTTTAGTGTCCTGTGGAGTTAAGTCAGAGCCATGCATGTGGTTTGAGTTAGAACTGACCATTACAGAGTCTGGCGAGGTCAGCAGTATGTACAGAATTGGGTACCATGCCCCCCACCCCTGGAATCTGTTGGCTGCCAACAGATCATTGGTGTGTTGTAGGGCCATGTGTCTCCCTTCTGCCTGGCTGTTAGAGCTGTAATGTGGTTGTAAAGCACTCCGCAGGCTGATTTCTGTGGGCCCATTTCTGATGTGCATAGCTGCTGTGAGTCTGTGGGAACCAGGACATATCGACGCCCTGCTTAGAGGGTGGTACCTCACCGTGCCTCCCCCAACCCTGCAGCGCTTACATTGCGTACACCCCTTTCCCACAATGTTTCCAAAGACACATGCGAGTGGTGCCCTCAACAGGTTTGTTTTTATTCTATCTTCTTGCTGAGCCTTGAGTCTTGGCCTTTGTCTCTGTCCCCTCACTGTAAGGAGAGGCCTCTGTGCCTGAAGCTGAGAGTGGCCTTTGTCTGTGGGTAGATACATAGATATCTAGGTTTTACGTTGTGACAGTTCAGTTGTGGGGCCTCCTTAGATCTAGCCCCCCCCCCCCGAAATTGACCAGCTGCAGTGAGTGGAGGACACTGTACATCCAAACCGCGTGAGGTTTTTCCTCCATGTCTTTTCAACCCTATGCTCTAATCTAAGTGGGGAGTACTGTGCTGTAGTCTCTAGAAAGATGTCGTCACCTTAGTGTCATGTGAGTATCATAACATTTGGGAGAAGAGTTGGTCCTGAGTACTGAACTGTAAAATGTGCTGCCTTTGACCTCAGCAGCAATCCAGGAACTTAGGTGCCGTGTCCTGAGGGACTTATGACTGCTTGAATAGTAAGTATCGAATAAACGAATAAATATTTACATGTTGTAGGTATTCATGCAGCATTATTTAATAACCTAGTAAAATAAATTAAATAAAAATAGTTAAGCTTAGGCAGGCGCAATTGGACTTAAAGCGAGGTGACAAGCTGGGATGTTAATGGCCTCAGATAGACGATCAAGGCCCACATTTGGCTGCCTTGTAGGCATCACAAAAAGTGATGTGATCCAAACCAGTTGCTGTGGAAAGTTTCTTCACCAAGAGGTAAAAGAGGGAAGAGGAAAAGATTAGACAGAGTTAGCAAGGATGTGGTGGTAGATTCTCTTTCAAACAACTGTATGGATTTCCTGCTTGTGCCTGCACATACGCATATGTGATTTTATTGAAACAAGGAAGAGCTTTATAACACGCCATATAGATTATATTAACAAACGGAGATGAGAGC
>OU015750.1:116405041-116428593 GCA_907169655.1 Acomys percivali
TGGTCAAATACAAATATCCAAAACACTAAGAACGTTACATTTATATAATTCCTGATTGTGCCATGGTTCTTCTTGCTATAGGTAGTTTATTGTATATATGTGTAATAATATAGATGTATATGTAAAAAGTAAAAAATGTTTAATAAAAAAAAACAACAACAAAAACCCAAACACTTACAGAGAGTTGTGAGGTGCTTGGCCCAGCTGCCCCGCATCTCGGATGGTAGAAAGCTGAAGAGGTGGCCAGACTGGCGGGCACAGCACCTTTGAGCAGCCCTCAAGAACGCTCAGAATGCTGCGGCGGAGCCGCACAGTGAGACCAAAACACTCACAGCTCCATTTCCAATCATGTAGGAACAGAACGGCCAGGCGAGCCCGAGGCTGTGTGGCTTTCACTAGCCGGTCACTTCTCTCAGGAAGTCTCTGCTGCTTCCCTTCTACATTGTTTCTGGCTTAGACAGAGGGACAAGAGCTCTCCTCTAAAAAAAAAAGATTGCTCTTCTAGAAAAATGGCTCCCCGGCTCCATCTAGCCATGTTCTAGGCTTCTAAATCCCAGCCTTTCTAGAGATCAGCCGGTATAGCTCTCATGAGGTGAAACTGTGGCTGTATCACTCAGGTCTCTAGGTACTGCAATTTTTTTCTTAAATCTCATCTTCTTTAGATGATTACTTTTTTAGTGTTGGAGGCAGCCAGTAAGAGCTTAACAAACATAAGGTTCTTTAATCTAGTTGACAAAAAAAATGCTGGTTTATTTATTTCATCATCCATGGGCTAAATGGAATAAGGAAAAAAGATGACCATTCTGAGGTGTAATGGACAATGCAAAGCCAGAGAAAGTATCGATGCCGTGAGGATGAAGGGCGTGCAGGGTCTACAAGAGGATGAAGGGCGTGCAGGTCTACGATCTGGCCAGTTTTCCAGATAACACATTTGTGAGGGGCCTGACCAGCTTTGTGCAAGAGCACATTTGGTGTCCTGAACCAAACTGCTGGTTAAACAGTTGAAATGCATCTGGACTCCACTGATACACAAGAAATAGTCCTGAGACATTAAACACACTTCTGAAGACGTGTAAGGACCAGAGCAGGGATCACTCAACAGTGCTGGGTAAGAGCAGCCTGTGTTCCTTCCATAGGACTCTGTGTTTAATGTAACTAGCGGCAGCCTTTGGTTGCACTTACCTCAGTCTGTATGTGGTAGACTGTAGGCAAAGCCAGGAGTTCTCCCTTCCTCCCCAGCCCTGTTCAGTTCTCAGATGTCATCAAAAAAACCAGACAACCAATAACAACAGAAAACAACCTGTCTAGTGAGCAAGGTGCAGATAGAAGCCAGCAGAAAGTGCCCCTCTGAGTTTCTGACCAACCTAGCCCTGTTTTCTCACAAGATCTTGCCTAAAGTCTCTCACAGCCCTTGTTGACAGGATGCTGTCTCCACATGGGCTCGCGCACATGGCGTCTCACAGTCCTGGCCAACAATGTGGTGCCTCTTTATGGCTCATGTCATACAGCGTCTCTCAGCTGTGGCAGTGCCCCTAGTTTCCTTCTTCATCTTCCTTGTCCATATTCAGGCCCCACTTGGAATGAAGTAACAACCCAGATAAAGTCCAAGGATCTGTGCAAAGCCAGATGTGCACGCAGACGACCTCTGAAGCAAACAACCCCCCTGCTCCTGGGCCCCGGAAGAGCAGAGGGACAGAAGGGTCTCCAGTGTGGGTAGCAGCCTCACTGTTCACTACTGCGCTGGGAAGCCAGGGTGGAGGGGAGCTACTGGGAATTGTGGTGTGAACCAGTTTTCAGCCAAGAGAACAACTTCCTTCTTACCTACTCTTCAAAATGAAGAGGAAAGAAAAAACCCAAAACAAAGGTGGAGTCCAGTTGATGAGCTAACTTCTGAGACAGGAGTAGTCACAGAATAAAGTGAGAGGTACATGCGCTCCCAGGGTAGCCAGTGTCTCCACAGCATGCCACCAGTCTTAAAAAAATTGTAATGGGTGTTTATAATATCCAGATTGAGAAAGACTGGGTCACAACCATTGACTGAAACATTTAGGGTGGCACTAAGATGAAATTAGAGGAGAAAATCAATACGGAGGAAAACAGTGGCGATGTCTGTGTGTCAGCACAGAGAGCATAGGATCGTGTGTGTGTGTGTGTGTGTGTGTGTGTGTGTGTGTGTGTGTGTGTGCACATATGAGTGTGCCTCTGTGTATTCCTGGAGGCAGGCTACATGAGCGTGCATGAATGTGCTCCTATGTGTGCGTTTTCATGGAGGCAGACTGGTTCTCTGGTACTCTGGTAGAGAGACTGACATAGTCATCATGACTGACAGCCCTGGTTAACAGAGGGTATTCTGCACACGGGAGGTGAATGCTTGTCTCCTCCCAAATTTGCACTACCTCATGAGTCCTGGGACTCACATTGACAGTCTGTGTTCAGTTTTGGCTAGCATCACAACATACAATCCAATAGACATACAGCCTGAATTATCAGAGATTATGGAAATAAATGTTTTATATCTGATAATAAAAAAATCAGTCTATGGAACTGAGTTCTGATTTGCCTATTATAAAATCCTTACCTTCCTCTGCTTGACCACACGGGGAAGTAGCTTAGCAAAGCATGGGTCTGAGTCCCTGGGGATCACAGGAAGACACACGGGCTTCTGAAAGGAGCTGATCTGGATGAGCACCATGTGTGACAGAGACTTAGCTCTGTTTTGCAAGGTGACATTAACCTGACCAGGCTGACCAGAGGATTCTGGGAGATTCTGTAATCACAGCCTGAGACAACAGCTATGTAGTCATGCAGGCAGTACATCGCAGAGTGAAGGCTTGGTTATTCATGCGCACATACACGGGATGTTTGGCCACACCAAGCACTGCCACAGGCACTGTGACTTGTAGTCATGGGAGCTGCCTTGATCCAAGCAGGTGGCTTGGAGCAAGAGAAGGAAAGTCAACTTGGTGGCACTGTGTGTCACAGGTACCCAAAGACCACCCAAGGTGTGGAGGGGGAACGGGAACGCCGGGCTGACGTCCCCAAGGAGATAAGGTTTGGGCAAAGCTCTAAGGGCAAATGGAATTAGCAAGAAGCTGTGAGGAGGTGTATTGGAGAAGGTTCTGAAAACACAGGAGCTTGAGACCGCGGCCGGGTTGGCAACTGCATGGCAGTTGTTAGCATGTGTGCGTGTGTGCGTGCCCCAGTACCTCTCCATGTGTGTTCTGTGAGGAAGCATCTCTTGTCACTGGTGCTGCAGAGTAAGCCTACTGCAAGAACAGAACCACTTCCCACTGCTGCTTCTCCTCAGAGCTTATTCTGTCAGCTTCACATGTGCTGTGTACACATGCGTAACATGTCTGCTTAGTGAGCCTGCCATTAGTGACAGTCTGGGATTCTGTCTAGCTGGCACACCTCTAAAGACACGGATTATGTCAGCCAGACTTGGGTAGCGCCCTGTCTTTGATCTCCTGTTGGTACCTATGGTGACTAGATGTTCACATTTTCCCAGGAGCCACACAGCAGAGGCCCACGAGGAGGGCTCTGAGTTGTGATAGTCAGTGCTTCCTCTGAGGGATGGGCTAACCATTGCTGGCGCACGGCCCTCTTTGCCCTCCCCTGCATGTACCTAGTGGCTCCTCTGATCTCTCCCTGGTGTTGAAGCTCTTACCAAGTAGGGGCCACAGGACTTGCCATCTCCAGAACTCTGAGTCAGAATAAACTTTAAATCTTTATAAATTATACAACCTTGGTGCCCCGCAATAACAACAGAAAGCTGCCTAAGACAAGCCTGTCACTGCTAGGTGCGGAAGTGAGAGCAAAGGCAGTCTGTGGGAATGAGCTAAATCCACTAGTGAGTGTGTGTGTGTATGTGTGTGCATGTGTATGTGTGTGCATGTGTATGTGTATATATGTGTGATTGTGTGTATGTGTGTATATGTGTGTGTAAGAAGAGAATAGGCATTGGACTTTAAATTTGCAAGATTGGCTTTGGTAGCTAAACGCCAAATGAATAAAAGGTAACTTCTTTGTCTTTACTGGTGGAATTCCCCAGTTATCCAGATGAGGGCAATGCCAAGAAATTCATTCTTTACACGACTGACTTTTAAAATTGTACATAAGATTCAGCAGAGAAACCATTTTGATGTAAGTCCAGCTAGAATAGTATCACAGTATGTAAGTCTGAAGGCCCGTCTCTCCTCAGAGAACCTAGAACGGGGTCAGTGAAACACTGATGTATTTCATTGGCTCCTCTATTCACAGTTTTCCTATCAAGGTTGGTAACCGAAATTTAAAAACTTGGTTCTAGCACACAAGACCCTGTGTTTGGGTGAACCTGGCGTGTGTTCTTATGTCGTATAGAATCACGTAAGTTCCTACCTCAGTCGTGACAGCTGATGATGCTTCCCAGCGCCTGCCTTTTGTGTGATCTTTCCTGCCTTTGCTCCAGCTGGCTCTTTTGCTAGCAACCCTGTCCAGTGTTTTAAGGAGAAACACACTGCGCAAGGTTGCATGAGGCCTTGTTAGAAAGGAAGCAGACTGACCCCTGGGGCACTTAAAGTGGCGGTTACGCGCCCTCACCTGACAGGCTTTGTACTGCAACCGCCTGGCAGAGAGGCAGAGACGAGTCTTCCTCAACTCCACATTCCAACTCACAGATAACTCCATGCCCACGTTTTGTGGGTCAAGGTGGGAGAGCAGCCGTTCTTGGCACACAGACACTGGAACCTCTTGTGGCCTGGGGGATTTGGCACATCTGTGCTGGCACGTGGGGCATGAGTGTGTGCAGAGCTCGTCTGTGCTGCACTCCTACGCTCATGTAGCCATATTCACATGTGCAGGTGGATGTACCCTCATTATTTACGATTGGCACAAATGGGGAGGAGCTGGATGAGAGAGCCCTGCATGCATGGCCTGTCTATCTTCCCGGCCAAGGCAGAAACTCTAAAAGGAACTTCTAATTTCGTGGGTCACTAGTTTTCTAGTGAAGATTTTCTATTGCAGTGTCAAATTCATAGTCTTGTTAAAGGCTCCTCTTCCTGGGAACTGTCATTCATTATCAAAGAGGAAGGGGAGCGATGCCTCTCCGGGCTTGCGCGGCACCTGGAGGTGCGGGGACAGTCAGTCATTAACAGTGACAAGGCAGCCATCTGTGGGTTGGGCCCGACTCTGCCCAGCCAAGCAAACCCAGAAGACCTGGGGGTTGAGCCCAGCCGGGGAGCTGAGGTTGCCCCCTTTTAGCAGATGTTCATGGCCGACTCTGCAGGTCAGGGCGGGACAGGGAAGCCCACTCTCTGAGCGCCTCATGCTTATACAAAGAGCATTTTGAGTTGAGACACAGAAATCTACCACTTTCCAGTTGTGTGCTGTTGGTTATGATAAAATGGAAGTTCTGTTGTTTCCTCTTGGAAGTCTGAGCCAAGATTAAATTGGTACATTTACACGAAGCTCTTAGGGAACACTTGGCAAGACAGAAGCAGATGGAAGAGGCATGTGGTACTTTTTAACCAGCTGCCTCTACAAAGTACAGAGGGACTTCATGGAAGGACATCTCAGGATCAAGGTCCCTAGGTCCTTTACAGGTCTCCACGATGTGGGGTTACAAGGAGGGCGGGCACTCAGACCCATGGCTTTGCTTCAGACAATCTGAAATCAGCCTGTTAGCTCGAGGGGCCCAAAGCTCCCATTTGCAGGTAAGAAAACAGAGGCTTAGAGAGCGCCGGCTGTGTAGCGTACAGTCCTGGGAGGGGAGGAAAGCAGATCTTAGGGAAGATGCCGAGGTAAAGCGCCAGCAGTGATCAGGTTCCACTTAGAGCCAGAGATGGACCCCGGAGCAGGATGCTCACTCAGGTGCCCAGATGCAGCCTCATGTGATGCTGTTTAGTCCTCCTGGTCCTCACCTTGCAAGGCAGCGGGGCTCCAGCAGGGTAGTAAACGGTAAGTGGAGGCTAGAGAAACAGGGAGGGATCGGGGCCCAGGAAGTTTATTTTGTAGCTAATTTTCACATGCTTGTTTAATCTATCACTCAGGTCATTTGTCAAGCTTTGCCCGTGGTGCATTCCCAGCCGCAGCAGCCTGGGAAGGAGGAGAAGGACACTTTCCAGGGGCCCAGTGGGAAGGAAGTGCTGTTGACAGGAGCCTGAAGTGCAAGGGCCCCCCGGGTCAGCTCCCAGGACACATGAGCGTTCACCCACAGCACAGCTCAGGAGGGCCGGAAATTAGTCTCATCCACGGTGATAGCTCTTCTGCCCAGATGGTCACGATGCTGAGCCTGGCTCCCCAGAAAGAGGCTCGGCCAACTGTGGCAGCCCCGTTGACTTCGGTTAGCTAACACGGGGCCAAGGAAGTAGTTTAACCAACGCTTTGGACCTTGAGTTATTCCGTTGGATGAGAAAGTCAGCTCAGGTTTGAAGGGGTCTCTCATATACATTTTAATTGCTCTGAAAAGGCTAGCAACGGTTTTCCCATGCGAGGAGGAGGAAGGTCAGTACCTCTGTTGCTCCTTCTTTCATATCATGGTTCATGCACAAGCCCCTGCGACAACAGCCTGACTAGAAGCATCACTTTTCTCTCCATTACTTGAAAGCACAGAGTGCTCACAAGGCAGCGCGTGTCCAGGTTCTCTTGTTCCGAGCCCGATGGTCGAGGGTCCCTGGACCACACCCTATCCTGCAAGTCTTTGTTGTTGTTATTGCTGTTGTTTTTTAAAATCTACTCAACTGTTATCGAAAACCTCCGTATTAGCTCTCACAGAAGCAGTTCTCTTCCTCTTTCTCCTCACACTGCAGTACTTTGTGTGACTTGTCCGCTAAAGTATTTGGTGCCTCCATTGTCTGTGACTCACAGTAGTTACCTACACAATTACGGCAGGTATAGCTCAGCTGAAACATGGCTCAGGATACATGCAGCATACAGAGGCATCATCACTGCTACCATCGCCATGACCAGCCCCGTCCCTATCATAAACACCACCACCACCCTCCTCATTAGCACCACCACCATCCCTGTCCCAGTGGCCCCATCTTCACCCATACTAACGTCACCACCACCATTTCCAACACCATCACCTTAGCCCCCAGCCCCACCACACCATTGCAAACCACTTTTTGTCTGTCTGTCTGTCTGCTTGTTTTCAAGACAGGGGTTCTCTGTGTAGCCCTGGCTGTCCAGGAGCTCACTTTGTAGACCAGGCTGACCTTGAACTCAGGTAGATATGCCTGCCTCTGCCTCTTGAGTGCTGGGATTAAAATTCTGTGCCATAATGCCAGGCTTTGTGACATTCTTGTCACCATCATTACGTCATCACCATCACTGTCACAATCACCATAAATATCATAAATATCATCAAAGTTAGAGGTTTTGAGGATTAATATTATGTTCTGATATTAACTGCATTTCCATACATTATCTCACTTCATCCTTCCGAAGCTCTAGGAAGTAGCAAACTTTTGTCTGTTTTTTCCCCCTTTCGTGCTGGATGTGTAAGAATGGAAGGTCAGCTACGAGGGGCAGCACATCCCTTTGATCACAGCACTCAGGAAACAGGCAAGTGAGTTCAAGGCCAGCCTGGTTCACATAGACAGGCATTGCAGGCTACACAGTGAGACTCTGTCTCAAGAAGAAAAAGAAGAAGCAAAAAGGGAAAGATGAAATGGGCTTGGAGAGATGGTTCTGTGGGTGAGAGAACTTACTGCTTTTTCAGAGGAACCATGCTGTGTTCTTGGCACCCGCACAATGGCTCTCCACCTCCTGCAGTTCCTGCTTTGTGGTTTTCAGTGCCTTATTCTGGCCTCTGTGGGTACTGCATACATTCAGTACACAAACATACATGCAGGCAAAACACTAATGCATACAAAGTAAAAATTTAAATCTTAAAAAAATATATATAAGGTTAGTAATGAGGATGGATGGACTGAAGTGAAGACACATGCAAACAGTGCATATGAGTGCTCAGCAGTGAGGATAGAAGACCGGGATTGGCCAACAGGAAGGATGGATGGGCTGCAGTGAGCGTGGAAGGTCCACTGTGAGTGATGAAGTCATGGTCAACAGGAAGGATGGATGGACTACAGTGAGCGTGGAAGGTCCACTGTGAGTGATGAAATCATGGTCAACAGGAAGGAAGGATGGGCTACAGTGAGCATGGAAGGTCCACTGTGAGTGATGAAGTCATGGTCAACAGGAAGGATGGGTGGGCTGTAGTGAGCGTGGAAGGTCCACTGTGAGTGATGAAGTCATGGTCAACAGGAAGGATGGATGGACTATAGTGAGCGTGGAAGGTCCACTGTGAGTGATGAAATAATGGTCAACAGGAAGGAAGGATGGGCTACAGTGAGCGTGGAAGGTCCACTGTGAGTGATTAAGTCGTGGTCAACAGGAAGGATGGGTGGGCTGCAGTGAGCGTGGAAGGTCCACTGTGAGTGACAATGTCAACAATGAGGGTTGGAGGTATAAAGTGAGGAGACCTGGGGTGAGGTCTTAGATGCTGAAGGTCACAGAGAGTAATGACATCACAATCTTCTTACCCTTCCTACTGCATCTTTAATGTCAAGAGTTCCTACCCACTAAGGCATTTCCATGCTGTGGTGGGTGCGTGGGTAGAGATTGGACCGTGTAACTGACGTTCCAGTGATGGTCTTCCCCGGTTGGTTAACCCTTTCTGGAAATACTCTCACTGACACCCTAGAGACACATGATTGGTCACTTAGTCTTCTGCCAATAAAATCAACATGATTTCTCACAAAATTCATCATCACAAGGGTCACAGCAGGCTCACCAGTGTGCAGTGGTTGCAGACTCCACTGACTAATTGCGTCACGCATTTGCCTGTGATAGTGCTTCTCGTCATACCAATAGGACTTACTTGGCCAATTGGAAGCAGTGAGGCAACCTCTCTCAGATCACCTGATGTCCTGTGCTCAGGCTCTGGCCTGTTATGGATCGCCTCCTAAAGGATTGTGTGCTCAAAGCTTGGTCTCCAGCTAACAGATAATGAAAACTAACTTATCAGTGGCTTATTATACATTAATGAGCTCATACTTCTTGTCCCTCTCTGCTTCCCGTATGCCATAAGATGGAGCTTTGTTTTCTCTTGATCATCCATGAATGGTCATGATGAATGAAATAGAAGAGCCAGCTGACCGTAGACCCAGAGCAAACCCTCCGCAGCCGAGAGCCAAGACAAACCCTTTCTCCAAGTTGTTTTGAGTCAGTCGCTTTATCACAACGACAAGAACTAACAGGATAGAGACTGTTAGTGTCCAAGGGTAGAAACGGAATGGAGTCAGGGATGGGGGCTGTGGGCTACAGATGTTCCTGTGGTGGATGAGTGCCGAGTCATACCACAGCCGTCCCCAGCCATGCCTCCTGGGGCCCCATAAATCCAAATTTCTTGAGGAATGTTTCCTACCTACTTACCAGTGGGCTGCCAGTCTCTGTGCCAAGTTTACTGGATGTTGTGGCCAATGCTCGCTGTGCTGACTAGAACTCA
This sequence comes from Acomys percivali, assembly GCA_907169655.1. Classification (NCBI taxonomy): domain Eukaryota; kingdom Metazoa; phylum Chordata; class Mammalia; order Rodentia; family Muridae; genus Acomys; species Acomys percivali. Next base: position 116,414,529 of record OU015750.1, read on the forward strand.
ACATCTTTGGATAGCTCCTCTGGGACTCCAGACATCCCTTCTGCATCATCAAATCCTCTGAAGTGATCACGCACACAGCTGTGGCCACCCAGTTCCCTACCTTCACCTGGGAACTGCCTCTTCACCTCTGCCCAGACCAGTCCAGCCCTCTCTTGCCTCTAGGAGCAGTGTGCTCTGTGTCTCAGGCTCACATAGATCTTTGTCCACACCCACATACAGGATCAGTTACTCCTGAGAAACCTCTGGCACTGAAAGGACGATGTCCCTGGACATCAATGCTGGACCATGCCTGTGAGCGTGTTGTTTAAAAGCACTTGGGAGGCCCCTCCTCTGGCAATGAGTAACAGAAAACACTTTGCTTTCAGCTCAGTTTATATTGTTTATATTTCCACTGTAACTTAGCTGTCCTTTGTTATAAATTATTTCAATAAGAAATCTTTCCCTCACTCCCTCCCTTCTGAGACAGCAGCTTCTGGGCAACATGCTGCCACTCCTGGTCTTTCCTGAGTACATATATTTGGATGGGCAATGTTCTCTGGCCTATTTACAAAGTGATCAGATGTAGGAGCCCTCCCTCCATTAGCCTTGTCTGTCTGTCTGTCTGTCTGTCTGTCTTTCTTTCTTTCTTTCTTTCTTTCTTTCTTTTTCTTTCTTCCTTTCTTTCTCAGAGCTTCATGGTGCAGACACCTCACAACACACCCCAGAGCCCCTTGGGTAGTTCCTTTGCTTCATTCCTCTCCAGTGTGTGTAGCAAAGCCCCCCATCTTCTCAAGGTTCCCCCAAGGACCTGCTCACTGCCTGAGCAGCTGTGTGCTAATTGGCTCAATTCAGGCTCAGAGCAGGACGCTTGATGGTGGCAAAGCCCTGAGGGCCTATCACCGACATGAGCCCTTAAACAATTAATTTGTTCTTGTTGGGACCTCACAAGCGCCCCAGAAGCCATACATTGAAGGTTTGGTCCCCATGTGATGGTATCAGGACGGGTAAGAAGCAGGACCTAGTTTGTGGAAGGTCACTGAGATGTGTCCTGATCTTGTGGCCCCAGTGCCCCCTCGTCCTGTCTTGCTTCCTAGCTGCCCTGAGTTAAGCAGCTGTGCTCTCTCGTGTACTCCCTGGCGGAATGCTCTTTCCCCCCTCAGGTCCCCAAGCAACAGCCAGCTAAACATGGACTGAAACTTCAAGATTATGAACCAGAATATACTCATCCTTTTTTATCTTTACTTTTAAGTACTTTTTTTTTTTAGATTTCTAGAAAAGTGGCCGATACTGGGTAGAAAGGTGACAACACAGAATGGATGCCCACGGCTTCCTAGATTTTCCTCCCTTGACTTTGGAGATTTCCTGTGTTATAGTTACTCATTAAGCCAGGGTTATTTTTTTTTCTAAAACAACCTTGTGTGAGAAGTGGAAAGATTTTTAGGGTCCAAAGCAACACATACCACACACAAAAAAACACACACACACATATGCACATACACATGCAAACATACACATATACATGCACACACACATGCACATACATATACACACATGCACACACCATATACACATACACATATACATATGCACACACACATACATACACTTCTTCTGCTCTAAATTGTATCCCTTAAACTCCTGTTCTGGAGTCCTCGGTCCTAAGGTGATAATATTTGCATGTAGAACTTTGGGAAGTGATGGGATCATGAGGTGATCCCAGAATGAGACTAGAGCCCCCACAAAATGACCCTCAAGAGCTCGTGTTGCTCCTATCATGTGAGGACACAGAGAGAAGATACCAAGCATAAATCTTCCCGGGACCCAACCGTGGACATCCTGGTGTCAAGTGCTTGGTGATGCTGGCGATGCTGGAGATGCTGGTGATACTGGTGATACTGGCAATGCCAGTGATGCCAGCCTGCAACTGTAGAAATCTGGGTCAGCACCAACCTCCCTGGAAGAAAGGCAGGAACCCAAGAGACAGCAAGAACATCACACCCGTGTGGTCACCGTCTGGCCCTCCCCTGTGATGAGCTTTGCTATTCTTTTCTTTTCTTTTCTTTTCTTTTCTTTTTTTTTCTTTTTTTAGGAAACACACAGTTTGGATTTTTATTAATGCCCTGTGTAGGTACCGGCAGCTTCTGTGGCTGATAAGGTGCAGAGGGAACCAGGAGTCAACTGTAGACACTAACAGTGAGAGAGTCACCGCTACCATGGGAAAGGACGGTGACCAGGCCAGGAAGGGGCATTTCCTTTGGCCCCATCTGGCAATCAGGCTAGCGCTGCAGCACAGAGTCTGAGGGTCCTGCGGTGTTTGTCTTGGCAGCCAGTTTTATGGCTACGGTTGTTATTCATGGCTTGGTTATCCTTTCCTGAAGCCTGCTGCTGCCTCATGATGCCACAGCCCCATTACGACAGACAGCTATGACAATGGCTCTCTAGGTGGAGGGGAAATCTCATTTCCTGGCTAGAGGGCCATCCCTCGGGGCATGCTGGCCACCTCACCATGGCCTTTGAAAATGACTTTTCTAATCAGTATTGGGGCAGCCCTGCTGGAGTGTGGCCTTGCATGAGCCCTGCAGACCTCAGAGAGAACTAAATTCAGAGGCGCTGTTTATGGCATGGCCACCCCTTAGCACGGTGACAATGACAATAGATGTCTTGTTCTGAACTCCGGAAACACCACCCCAGAGCCCATGTCCTCTTCATTGCCTGAGACCCTGATGGACCCAAACACAAGCTCAGTCTTTATACACCCCTGAGCTGGCACTGACCTCTCCGGAGAAATCCCTTGAAAGTTGCTTTCTCTGAGCATGTGAGGTGCTGGCAATGCCAGAGGTAGGCGGGGTCTTCCCCTTTCTCCAAGTTCAGCTTTGATGACAATATCCAAGCTGCTCAAATGTCCCAAGATAGCTTCTTTGCGGCTCTTCTCTAGACCATGTCTGAGTGTTTTTTGGTGACGGTAGAACGTCAGAGACACTGAAGCTTCTGTGCCTCACTCAGGTGAAGGAGGTAGGTGGCTCTAAACAGTCCATTTTATCTGGACAAGAGGTGACTATTACGCAGCCTCAAGGTCAGGCCCAGAACCTCTGGTCGAACTTAGGGGAAATTTCACCAGTCACGGTGGCTATGGAGAGCTTTTCCTTTGAGAAGGAAGGACAGTACGTGAGGATACTCAGCAGGCAGGGCTGGCCTAATCTTAGACCGTCACCAGCTGGTGGTGGTGGTGCACTCCTTTAATCCCAGCAGTTGGGAGGCAGAGACAGAGGCAGGCAGATCACTGTGAGTTCGAGGCCAGCCTGGTCTACAGGATAGTCAAGACTACACAGAGAAACGCTGCTGGAAAAACAAAAACAAAGTTTTAGGCAATCACCAAGCCAGCCAATAATCACATACACCCCAAGGACTTGACTTACAGACACTGGGATGGAGGTCACCCTGCTGACCGCACGTGTCCACAGCTCGTTGGCCTTGACCATTTCGACAATGCTTTCTATCCACAATCAGTCCTGGCCCTGAGCCCATAGCTGCCGGACTTCAGCCACGAGTACCAGGGGACATTTGTTACCATGGACTTCATTCACATCTTCTCGGGAGCCCAGCAAACCTAGCACTTCGCCTGAAGCTTTGCTCAACAGCTGAGCCTCAGATGGCTCTGGAGGGGAGTGGAGCCAGCGCTGACGTGCTCTAAGAGAATCCCAAAACCCCCAGAGAAACAAGGAGTCTGTGCCTGGTTCAGGCAAGCCTCCCCAGCTTAGGAGAGGAGAGGGTAGTGCCACTTAAAACAGGTTTGTGATGGGGAGAATGAGCTAAACTAGAGGCGGACCCCCACCTCTCTCACAGGGAGAGACAGGACTCCCCGTTGCTAGGGCTAGCCTTTCCTCACCCAAATTCAAAGACGTCTTATTTGCTAAGAATTTCGAGCCACTGTTCAGAAAACCATCTGCCCAGAAGTTCCCCCATCTCTGGCAACCTTGAAAGCGGCTATCCTGATGGATCCTTCTTGGACACCAGGAGGACCATACCTGCAGCTGTCCACCTAGAAACTCAGCATGAAATCTTCTATCTGAGTGTGGACAGGAAGTTTATATTCAGTACGCTCGTCCTATCCAAGCCCCCTCCCCCCGGCTCAGCCCAAATATGTCTGTGGGGGAAAGCTGAGGTTGGAGTGAGGTGGCTGTCCTAAGCTCCAACAAAGCCATGTGGGTGATCTCACAGAGGCTGTGGCTGCCCATCATGGCACGCAGGAGGACGGCAAGGCTGCTCCCTACCATCTCCTGTGAGGTCTGAATGGGGCTGCCTCCCTCACCACGTGAGGGTCTTCCCAGGCTGCCTTCTCAAAAAAGCACCATGTCTGCCTGGAAGACGCCATGCTTCCCACCATGCTGACAATGGACTAAAGCTCTGAAGCTGTGAGCCAGCCTCAGCTAAGTGCTAGCCTTTATAAAAAGCTGACTTGGCCATGGGATCTGTTCACAGCAATGGAAATCCTAAGACAGTCCTAGCTTGACAATCCTGGAGAAGACTCAGGATGAACCTCATTGGGGAGACTGAGGGGCCTCAAGGGACAGAGGAGCTGAAGTTCTGACTGAGGGGGCCCAGCATCTCCTCTGACAGTAAAGCCAGAGGCACTAGGAAGAACCACCTGAGAAAGTCAACCAAGCAGCTGAGTGGCATAGAGGGTTGCTCACCGTGGGATGAGACGTTCACCATCAAAGAGCAACTGCTGCTTATAGGCCTCATGCCTGGAAGGCCTGGAAAGCCCCATAGAGATATCCAGCTTGAGGGTCCCAGACAGAGTAAGTAAATAGAGGCACGTGCAAAGGATGCAGAGAGGCAGTCTTGGCAGCAGATAAGACTTGCCCTGGGCTCTGTGAGACAGCTGTGGCCAGAGCGTCCAGCTCCTCTGCTAAGCCGTCTGTCCTGTGAGAGCTCGAAGGCCATCTTGGCACGCCAACACAGACTATCACAATGGCGGCAGCAGACCTTTCCTGGGTCTGTAGGTTGAAGTTGGGGGAGCGAGGAGATGGCCTGGCTGTTTGACCAAGGCTGTATGGTGATGGTCCTATGGCCAGAATCCCCTTTGGTTCGTGTATCTGTGTTGGCAGACAAAAATAATCTTCTTACAAAGGTACTAGCCATGGTGGATGTCCTCTTTGTAACTAATGGCTTCGGTAGTGACCTTGTCTCCAAACAAGGCTATGTGCAACTGTACAGGGGTTTAACTCCACCAGAGCCCTAGCACGGATACAAATGGTGATTGGCAGACCCCTGCTGGCACCCAGAGGCCCACAAGGTCCCCCTGCAGCCGCAGTGGAGACCCCCCAGGTCCACCAAGGACTGCAGCTGTTCTGGTCTCGCCTCCCTCCTAGGACCCAGTTGCTGTAGTCTGTAGGCCTGAGACTGTCTCTGTGGAGAGGTGGACCTACCAGGCTCCTGGAAGTCTGCACAGGACCCTGCAGATGCTTTTTCCAGACTTACCACCTGATTTGTTTTCTCAGAGGAAGCTGGTGGCAGTATGGGCCTGACCCTGCAGCCCTGGCTCCTGAAAAGTGATCCCAGCATTGCAGGAAGTCAGCAAATCACAGCTTGTGATGACAAGAGAGGCCTCATAAGATCAGCACCCTGCATGATGGGGGAACAGGGGCCCCCATCTGCCAGCAAGAAGTGATTTACAGCCTCAGTGGCCACCCCAGGCCAGGGGCATGACTGTTGGCTGTCCTGTGAAGAGCAGGAGGGCGGTGGAGTGACAGTAAGCCAAATCTTTTCAGTTCTGTTCTACAGGAAAGGCTGGCCAGGGACAGGTAGACACCAGTGCAGAAGGGTGCTCAGCCACAGCTCCTGAGTTCCCAGAGCACTGAACCTTTCTCCACTCAGAAACCTGAAGAGAAAGACGGTCTGCATGAAAGAGCTGTGGAGGTCTTTTTCCTAATTTTTTTCTTTCAAGACAGGGTTTCTCTGTGTAGCCCTGGCTGTCCTGGACTCATTATGTAGATCAGGCTGGCCTTGAACTCATGAAGATCTTCTTGCCTCTGCTTCCCAAGTGCTGGGATTAAAGACGTGCACCACCACTGCCCAGCTGCACTGTGGAGATCTTTACAAGCAACAAAGAGGAGGTGATTCAGGCTTGGGAGGCTGATGAGCTTCCTAGAAGGTGAGGTAAAAAAATAAAAATAAACCCACATCTGATGCATAGATTATTTTTTTAGCCCTTCCAAAGAAAATGAAAAATGCTATGTATTATATATGTATATGTATATACATATATACATATGCTATAAACAAATATGGCATAATGAAAAAATAGCATTAAGAAAGCAACCACATTTACAGAAGATCAACAAGAAGAAAACAGAAACAATTTTAACAAAAGAAATTCAACATACATTTCCTTTCAAACAAAAGGAAAGCCAGTCTAAGGAAAAGGGATCCCACCTCCATGGCCTGAGAAGACCATGGTGGTCAAGGCAGAAGGTCAGCAAACTGGGTCGCAATTCCCATCAAAGTACCAGCGACTCTTTTATAGAACTTAATTGGTAAGGCAATCTTAAAATGTGTGTTAAAATGAAAACAACTTAGCCCATCAAACAGATCTTAAAAAGAACTCCGTGAGACGCAGCACCTGATGCCAAAACTCACTGTAAAGCGATTAAGACACCGGCCTTGGTGACAAGGTGAACAGACAGCTGTGACCGCCAGAATTCTTATCACGTGATTTCAAACAGTGGCACCCATGGAACTAAACAGAGAATGGTAAAATGATAATAAAAAAATTAGAGCACGAATTGATTAAATTGGAAAGTGAAACCCGTAAAAGCAAAGCAGTATCAGCGAGTCAGTCTGGGGTAGTCGGGGTCACATAAGGAAAAAAACACACCTTGGCCTTACATCACACGTGAAGGCCAACTGTGGATTTTAAATGTTAGAGGTAAAGCACAAAACATATAGAACATTTTATGACTTTGGTTTAGGCTAAGATTTCTTAGCTGCGCCTCCAAAACCATAGTTCCCGAAACGAAATATTGGCATACTGTGCTTTATCAAAATTAAAAAATAAAGAAAAAAAGTAAGGTATAGATGGGTAGAATATACTTTAAAATGCATATTTTAAACATAAATTTATGCCCATAATGTGCAAGGACTTGTGCTATTCTCTAGCGACAACCACTTTTTTAAAAGTTTAAATTTTTTTTTGAGATTATAATATATCTCTTCCCCTTCTCTTTTCCCCCTTTCCTCCTTCCTAATGCTCATATATATATATATATATATATATATATATATATATATATAACTAAATACACAAGTACAACCTGCTCAGTCTGTATAACATTATACACACACACACATATATGTATATATACATATATGTACACACACATAATATATATATTTGGGGTGATAATTTGGTATTGGATAACAAATTGATATACTCTTCCCGGGGAAGGATGGTTTCTCCCTCCTGGCATTCCTTAGTTATCTGTGGCTCTTCCTGTAGGGTTGAGGTCTCCTGGGATTTCCCGGGTCCACATCAGCACGTCTATTGTTGCTGTCCTTCTTCAGCTCGTGCTAAAGCAGCTATGTCGTTAAGACTTTATGAGTGTAGCTTTCATTGCTCCTTGGAGACTCAGCTGCACAGCGAACTCCCTGATCCTTGGGCCCTTACAGTCCTTCCGCCTCCTCTTCAGCAGTGAGAGAGGAGCTTAAGGGCAGAAGTCCTGCAGATGTGTCTGCTGGGCCTGGGTTCCACAGCTCTGCGCTTTGATCATTCATGTTTTCTGTAATGGTCTCCCTCTAGCCAAAGAGAAGTTTCCTTGATGAGGGGTGAGGACTAGGCTTCTGTGTCAGGGCAGCACGACTGGCTTAGCAACGTAGTGGATGCAGTTCTCTTCCACGACCCTTGACGTCACTAGCCCTGGATAGTAAGGTTGGCTAGGTTCGCAGGGCGGGGCTTGACTTCCCCTTGTCGAGGGGGTCTTAAGTCCAATTAGAGAGCCGCTGGTTACTGCCAAGATATGCATTGCCACTACTGCACAGTAACCTTAGGGTTACTGTGCCATGTTGGCCGCTGCTGTGGTTCGTGGGCGTCGTAGCTGTGCAGGACTGCCGGTTGCTTTCCTCCTTTGAAAGCTTGCATGGTGCCTTCTGGTACCATGGCAGCTAGTCCTCAGGGGAAGGGTTCCAGGTCAGCTGTAGCTCATGGCCTCTGGGCTCTGTGTCTGAAGTGTATGGTGTCTGCAACGATAGAGACTTAATTTCTACCTCCGAGAGGCAACCAAGGGCGGTGGTAGCAGCCTGTAGCGTTTTTAGAGTCACTTGGAGTCAAAAGATGGTTTCTCACGCCTAGCGTTGGAATTTTTGTTCTATGGTCTTTGGCATCTAACAAATACTTCTTCCCCTTCCTAATTGAAACCCCACGTTCCCATTCCCCGCACCAGGCCTGCTATTCTCCTCGTTTTTGTACCCACCAACACACCACAGTGTTGTATTTTTACTGTCCCTTTTTTCCCAGTTACTCCAGGACATGTCTTCTTACTAATGACTTGGAGCTAGGCACCTCACACGTGAGGAACATGTGAGGAGGGTTGTAGAGAGCCACAGATAGCTGCGCCCCCTGCTGCTATCCCTGGAGCAATGCGCATGCGCAATGTGCCCTTGAGTGAGCCCCTTATGCGCATGCGCAGTGCGCCCTTGAGTGAGCCCCCTTATGTGCATGTGCAATGGTATGACGCTCGGTGGCGCGATCCTTCTGCACCAATTGTGAGTGACAACGTGGCAGGCTCTGATTGGAGCAGTCGCACTATAAAGGCTTTCTGGGTGCGGTCCTCGGGGTCAACCGTTATTCAAGAATCCTGAGTAAACTGCCACAAGAAGAGTTCCCGGTGTTGGTGTCTTTCCTGCTGGTTGGGGGCGGCACCGACAGAGGGTCTGGGTTGCCTTGCTCAGTGTGACCTTCTCTAGCCACGTCCGTTCACCTTCAAATGTTAGGACTTCATTTATCCTTACAGCCAAGTAGTGTTTCATGGTGTCAAGGGTGCATCTTCATTTTCCATTTGTCGGTTGAAGGACATTTAGCTTGTTTCCGTGTCCTACCTATTGTGGCTAGAGCAGCAATGGACACGGCTCACCACGTGTCTGTGGAGGACGAGTGCTGAGTCCTTTGCGTATACGATACAGAGCGATATGGCTGGATCTTATGGTAGAGTTACTTTAGCTTTTTGAGAATTCTCCACACTGATTTCCATACTGGCTGTAGCAGTTTGCAGTCCCACCAACAGTGAATGAGAGTTCCCTTTTCCACAGATGCCTTCCAGAACTTGCTGTTGGCTTTTATGTTGTTCTGACTAGAACCAGATAAAATCTCAAAGTTGGTTTGATTTACAGTTCTCGGATCCTCCTCTTCCTCCTCCTCCTCCTCCTCCTGTTTCCCTTTGTTCAGATATCAGACACATTTTTAATGGGTCATTAAAAAGACTTTTTAAATTCTTTCATATGTGCTGGGTATTAATCCTCTGTCCGCTGGCAATGATCCTTTTTTATTCTATAGGCTTCGTGTTCACCTGATTGAGTGCGTCTTTAGCTGTGCAAAGGTTTTTTGAGTTTTTTGAAATCCCACGTGTTCAGTTGTTGGGCTTAATTCTTGGCCAGCCAGATCCTGCTCAGAAGGCTCTGTACTGTTCAGGGAGCTCTGTGTTCTCTTCTGGCAGCGTCCTTGCTTTGCATTGGGTGTTTGATCCATTTGAAGTTTGTTTTTGTGCAATTTCATCTCTCTGCATGTGGGTATCCAGTTTTCCTAGCGTCATTTGTAGAAAACGATTTTTCTCCAGTGCATGTTTTGCCATTTTTGTTAAATATTAAATGGAGGAAGTTACCTGTAGTCATGCTTGGGTCCTTAATTTTGTTTATTGGTTTACATGTGTGGTTTTTGTGGTTTTTTTTTTTTTTTTTTTTTTTTTTTTTTTTTTTTTTTTTTTAGCAAGTGCCATATTGTTTTTAATCCCTATGGCTCTGTAATATATTTTGAAATCTGGAATTACAATCCTTCCAGCATTGTTCTTGCTGAGAATTGTTTGGCTGCCTGGGGTCTTTTGTGATTGCATGTGGATTTTAAGATCACTTTTTTCGATATCTGTGAAGAATGATATGGGAATTTTGATTGGAATTTCACTAAATCTGTAAACAGATTTTAGTAAAAAAAAAAAAAAAGTCTTTCACAATATTAATTCTACCAATCCACGAGCATGGGGGTGCCTTTCCATTTTTTAGTGTCTTTAACTCTTTCTTCAGAGACTTAATGTTTTCATTGTGAAGGTAGTCAGCTTCTTGGTTAGGTTTATTCCTAGATGCTTTGTTTTCTTTGAGGCTATTGTAAATGGTAGTGTGGCCATGAACTTACCCTACATATGTGTTACTGTTGTGGTATAGACAGCTATTGATTTTGTGTCCTGCCACATGTCTGAATTTGTTTATCATTTTAGAAAATGGTAGAATTTTGAAGCTCTCTAGTGTATACCATCATGTTGTCTATAAACAGGGGTAGCTTGACTTCTTTCCGTATTTGTACCTTTAATATTCTTCTCTTGGCTTCTTGTTCCAGCTAGTGCTTTGGACACAGTATAGAAAAGGAGTGAAGAGAGTAGTCAGCCCGTCACGCCCCCGACTTCGGTGGGGTCAGCTTCACACTCCAGTAGTCAGCCCGTCTCACCCCCGACTTCGACGGGGTCAGCTTCACACTCCAGTAGTCAGCCCGTCTCGCCCTGACTTCGGTGGGGTCAGCTTCACACTCCTGTCCACTCGGAATGACGTTGGCCACGGGTTTCTTACCTACCGCTTTTACTGTGCTGGGGTATGTCCCCTCCAGGCCTGCGTTCCCTCGCGCTTGAATCATGACAGCAGGTTGTATTTTGTCTAGGGCTTCTTCTGCATTTATTGAGATGACTGTGTAATTTTTGGCTCTAAGTCCATTTTTGTGGTTTATTACATTTATTGGCATGTGTATATTAAACTATCCCTGCATTTCATGAATAAAGCCAACTTGGCCATGATGACCTCTTTAATGTATTCTATATGTCTGTATTCTATTTGTGAGTATTTTACTGAGCATTTTGGAAGCTATGTTCATCAGGGATTTTTTCTTTTCTTTCTTCTTCCTCCTAGTTCCTCCTCCTCCCATTGTCCTCCTCCTGCTCCTCCTCCTTCTGTTTTGAATAGTTTAAGGAGGATTAGCAGTGGATCTTCCTATCAAAGTCTGGCTCGCTTGTGCTGCGAATCCATCTGGCCCTTGGAGTGGTTTTAGGTGAAGGGACTTTTTATTACTACTTCAATCTACTCATTTGTCACGAATCTGTTTAGATTTTTTTTAAACTTCTTGTTTTAATTTTGGTGGAAACAACTACATTTTTAAAAGTTAGGTAAAAGAGTTGAATAGAAAGCTCACTCAGGAAATTAGGATAAAATTAGCACATCACAGGACACCTAACATGATTAGAAAATTTCAAACCAATACCACAGAGATGTCACAACATGCTCATTAGGAATGACTGGGTATTTTTAACTTCTGGCAATATCAACTGTTAGTAAAAATGGCAACGGGGAGTTCTCCAGCATTGCTCATGATAATGAAAAAAGCACAGACACTTTGGAAAGCATTTAGCATTTTTTAACATTAAAACACAAGTCAGCAATCTCTTCCTAAGTCTTTCGTGGGGAAGTGAAAGTTTATGTTCACACGGTGTCTTATGCTCAGATCTTCACAGCAGTTTATTCATGAAATGACCTCAATCGGTGAATGAATAAACAAGCTGTAGTTCATTTAGAAAATGAAACAGATGCAGGGATTGCACATTGTATGAGTTCATTCATATAAAAATTTTGAAAAGTCAAAGCCACGGTGGTGAGGGGTGGTTGTGGGGCCAGCCTGACTGTAACCTACAATAGCATAAGAGAATTTCACAGATGTCGAAATGGCCTATATGGATTATGAATCTATATTAGTCAAATATCTGACTTCTACTCACTAAACTTAGTAAATATTATTTTATGTGAGTTACACCTCAAGGAATTTTACTTTTTTACTGCTTTTGGGATTTAGCTTAGGCCCCAGCTCACCATCAGCCCCTCTGTAACTCGTTTGCATCTTTTGGATTTCTTCAGAATTACTTAGGGACAGCCTTTAGGCCAGGTTCAGGGTACATCTCTATGTTCAAACACCTGACAGGTGACGTTTAACTTTCACAGAACTTGTTTTTATCAATTTATTTTATGTGCATTAGTGTTTTGCCTGCAGGTATGTCTGTGTAAGGCTGTCAGATCTTAAAGATAGAGACAGTTGTAAGCCACCATGTAGATGCTGGGTATTGAACCAAGGCTCTCTGGAACAGAGTCAGTGCTCTTAACCACTGAGCCATCTCTCCAGCCCCTCACAGAACTCCTTAACGAATGACATGCTGTAAAACAAAATTGTTCATCAATTCAGTAGAATGTCCTAAAATCGCCTGTTTAGAAAATTGGAAGATTGACACCATATACAGTTCCTGTCTGACCTCTCACTTATCCTCCTTCAATGGATGACACAGGGTCTTAGGGAATGGTTGTTTTTAGCTGAAGGATAAACTATCCACCAGCACCATTGCTGGCATTGTCCCCTCAGGGACCTTTCCACAGCCAGGTCTTTTCACATTCTCCGTGGCTGCTACCAGTTGCCACCACCGTGGTATCTGTAGGTGGAAACATTTCAGTGTCTGACAACCCGGAATCCATACTCCCCACATGTCACCTCAGGCTCTCGTGCAGAAGTGACCGTGTCATCTGTATCTTCTTTGATCAGCTGTGTGTAAGTGGCCTGTTTTTCGTTGTCCTCATCTTCTGTGAGACACTAGTCCTGGGTGAAACGAGTAAACATCTACGTGCTCCGGATAGGGAGTCAGTGACAGGCCAACGCAACTAAGGTTACTACCAAGGCCTGACTTGGGCAAACCACTTGGTTTATCGGGGTTCCTTATAGAAGTGTGGGTGAGAGGTTACTTAAAGGACTAGGCATAACTCAAAGGCCACTGTGTCACCGACAGCTCACCTCAACATGAATGAAAAGCTCATGAAAACCAGAAACCTGGTGAAAACTGGATCTCCGCTGTAATTGTGGAAAGCCGGATACTTAATTAACCTAAGCGCCAAAGCTCTCAAACGGCCTCCCGTGAGCAGATGGCTTGGTAGAACTATGGGACAGTCCTTTGAACTCGCAGGTGCAGTGTTAGCCGGGTGACTGTACCTTGCAGGGCTTCCTCGAAGTTCTCCAGAAGCCGCATTTGAACTGTACCAGCATCTAACGTAAGCTTGTCCAGGACTCAAGAACCCAAGAACCAAGGGGTAGGCGTGGCAGTTTTAACAGTCCTCTTCGCCTGTGGTGACCTGCTTCCAAAAGCTCTGCTCCCTGCTCCGCAGTAGGATGCTCCAATGGCTTAGATGACTTGGTTCTAGAGCAGGAATATTTTCTGCCAGGAGTCACAACAGTGGTCACAATGAACTGGAAGTGAAGGCTTTCCTCTGGCCACTTCCGCCTTCTCTCAAGCCCCTGAGCCAAGATGCTGAGAAAGAAGTTAACAGTATTCACAAGGGTGACTGGTCAAGGACTTCAAGGTGAAACGGCATGACCGCTCCCACAGCAGGGAGGAGGAAGAACATGGCGGGGCTCAGATCCCTTACGGTATGTAGCTCTCAGTGTTACTATGCACTTTATCTAAAGTCGGAAGGAAACTGCAACAATGCAATCTAGGCAAGGTGGTAAGTAGCCCAGACCTGTCGAGAAGGAAGGTGTGAGGTATGGGTCACTGCTTGAAGCAAAGGACCAGGAGCTGCTGAGGTGCTTGCTGAGGGCGTGTGGCGGCTGCTGCTGCTGCTGCTGTTGTCATTGCTGTTGCTGTTGCTGTTGCTGCTGTTGCTGTTGCTGTTGCTGCTGTTGCTGTTGCTGTTGCTGTTGCTGCTGTTGTCATTGCTGTTGCTGTTGCTGTTGCTGTTGCTGCTGTTGCTGTTGCTGTTGCTGCTGTTGCTGTTGTCGTTGCTGTTGTTGCTGTTGCTGTTGTCGTTGCTG
>OU015750.1:116449173-116465701 GCA_907169655.1 Acomys percivali
TCTCTCTCTCTCTCTCTCTCTCTCTCTCTCTCTCTCTCTCTCTCTCTCTCTCTCTCTTTTTCCTGTTTGCTTCGCTGATTGTGAATACTTCCTTCAAAAGAGGAAAATGCTGGCTGTGCCCTTTTGGGTGTGGAGGTGCCTGGAAACACTGGCTCTGAATAGTCAGATGACGTGGCAGTGGGCTGCCAAAGGTTCAGGATGTGTAAGGAGTGACACTCTGCCCCGGAGGCAGCCCTGCTAGCATGTGCATCGGAAATGGCGATTAACCCCGAGAGCCTAATGATGCCCTTCCTCCCCCTCCTTCTTCCTTTCATTCAGTAAACATTTAAAAGTGGTGCTGTGTGGGGCGGCGCAGTTCCAGGGTCCGGAGAGGACCGAGAGGAAGGGGGCCATCTCGGCTCCAGCTGAGTGTGGAGGGAGAAAAGCCAGCTCGGCAGCGCAGTGCTGGGGAATAACAGAGGCATGCTGGGGAGACTTGGGTTTCCACAGATGCACTGGGGAGACTTGGGGTTCCACAGATGCCCTGGGGAGACTTGGGGTTCCACAGATGTGCTGGGAAGACCTGGGATACTAAGGCACCCTGGGGAGACTTGGGGTCCCACAGGTGCGCTGGGGAGATGAGATACCAAAGGCACGCTGGGGAGACTTGGGGTTCCACAGATGCCCTGGGGAAACCTGGGGTTCCACAGACACCCTGGGGAGACTTGGGATCCTACAGGCATGCTGGGGAGACTTGGGGTTCCACAGATGTTCTGGGAAGACATGGAATACTATGACACCCTGGGCAGACTTGGGGTTCCACAGGCATGCTGGGGAGGCCTGGAGTCTCACAGGCGCGCTGCGGAGACTTGGGGTCCCACAAGGAAAGTAGAAGGATGCTCCGGGATGTGGGGAAGCTCAGATGGAGTTAGCACAGAAGGTGTGTGAAGTGGAAAGGACCTAAGTGGAGTGGTTCAGACCTACTTGGGCCACACTTCCTGGCACCACACTGTTTCAGACTGAAGAGTATGGTCACAGTATCTTCCTAATGAGGTCAGCTCAAGACTTGGCAAGAGTCCAGGAAGAAGAGGTGACTGCCGCGGGCAGCTGTGGCTGGCGAGGCCTCTGTGCCAAAGGCCTTGGGCCCAGACGTCTTTGTGTGTGCCCCATGGGGACAGCCTAGAGCAGGCTCCAGGCCCTTGGTCCTGAGGCACCTTTTGAAGACTGTGGATCCTGCTTTGGAGATGGTTTTCAGTACAGTCTACAAGGTGATACTGAGAGCCCAGACCCGTTGAAACCTGCAGGAAAATGTCAGTTCAGTGAATGGTCACTGGTGAACGAACTCAGTGTAGGAGTCCAAGAAAGCTGAAAAGAACAGAAGTAACTGAGGCCACTGAGCTTAAGCCCAAGATTTCCCGTGGGCACCCTTCTATTAAGGGAAAAATGACTCCTGGTTCGTGACAGTACTTTTCTGCCAGACACCAAGATGGTTAATTAATGGAAATTTAAGTTTATGAATAATAAATAATCATTCTTATGAAATAGCATTTCCATCTGTTGGATCTTCTGCTGCCTCCGTTTAACTACAGCTGGAGCGCCAGGAAAACCATCAACAGAAGAGGGGAAAAAATCGTGTAGCCTTCCACTCAAAGTTGTATCAAAGGCTCCCTAAGCAAGTGCAGGCATGAAAGCCAGCCAAACCCAGATGTGCGGCTGCAGCCCAGCCTCACCTGCTGTGCCATGTGCAGCCGGCAGCTCACTCTGAGCTCTCTCCGCACTGGTCCTGTTGTCAGTCAGATCTGAACACGCCAGAGGGAGGCTTTCCAGCTACGTTTTCCTCACAAGGAACACTGCCAATGCTTCTTGCTTTGCAAAGAGTGTGCACGTTTTCTCGAGGCCTCGGTGGCACGGGCTGTGGATGCAGACAAGCCTGTCAGCAGCACAGTTCTGTCTGGCGTAGCGATGTGCACTTGAGTTGGTGTGTGCTTTGGGGGACGCTCTCCTCTGCTTCTCAGGGTTTGTTGGGTGAGTATGAGAGAGAAGAGAATTGGAAAGGCTTTTCTCCGTCCTCTGGAAGGCTCATCTCAGGGTCCCCTTCTAGCCCTGCTACCGAGGTCCGTGCTAACGATGCTAGGTGGTCTCACTGGTACTGGAAAATCTGAATGAACCACAGAATAAAATATGAGAATATTCTGTAACCAGGAGATGACTTCTAAGTGCTTCATGAGTTCAAAACAGCCATCATTGAAGACTCTCTGAGGTAAACTCTGACGCAGAGCAAAGTACCTGAGCACAGCAGCGCAGGTAGCTTCCCCTTCTCCAGGTAAGTTACTCTGTGAAATGAAAAGGGCAGAGCATCCCTGGCAGGGTGGGGGACCATGGTGACATCCGTTCTCTGAACAAAGTCATCTGATGACCAGTGTCACTCTAAGAAAGGCCAGAGCTGGAACTTGGCTGGTCAGCATTTAAGCGCAGGATACGGGTTAGAAAGAGATTCAGAGAAGAGTGCTGGGAAGTTGTTGGGAGCCTGGGCACGTTAGGTCTTTGGAAGGAGGCAGAGTCATGGTTGTGTGTCATGTCAATGTGCCCCAGCCCCTTCATCGATTCCATGTGTGATTCCACTGTGGAACTTGTCCTCCATAGTCATCATGCGTGATGATGAGCTGCACTTTTATTTTATCTCACTTAGGATGCTGTTTCTCAAATGCTCCACCCTGCCTTGTGGTGGCCATGCCCTAAGGGTGCAGCTCCCACAAATGCTACTCTACTCTCTGAGGTGGCCACCATGACCTTTGCCCAGGAGCGCAGGGCCTTCCTGCAGGCCCCCTTGTTGCTGTGTGCGTGTTGTGGGCCACCACGTGCCTTCTTGTCCAGCTTGTTTTGAGCCCCAGCCTTCTTCATAGCTGAGGCACACGTCCTTGCGGATGTTGCACATGCCTGGCTGGGTATGGAGTGCCTGCTCTGTGTTACATAGAGCCCTGATTTTCCTGATGAAGCTTATCAAACAGAGGCCTCAGAGGGCAACTATCTTCGCTGCCGAAACAGACACCCTGAGACAGTGTTTTTTTTTTTTCTTCTGGTCTTGGGCCTGGCATGTGATAATGGACGTGCTGTGAATGGGACCCACCAGCCTTCTGCTGATAGGATGGCCAAAGGATGAAGCAACAGGTCCCACAAGTGTGTAAGATGGTCTGGCATAGGCCCTTGTATATGTGCTCCAGGACCCTCTCCAACAAGCCAAGAGATGTTGTCTGGGCTCCAATTTCTCAGGGTTAGGTGCTCACTGAGGAGTCTTGCTGTTAGTGGGTTAGGTTAGCTGGAACATTAAACATTAAAACTTCAGATCACAAAGCTCTGTCTCTCTGTCTCTCTCTGTCTCTCTCTGTCTCTCTCTGTCTCTCTCTGTCTCTCTCTGTCTCTCTCTGTCTCTCTCTGTCTCTCTCTCTGTCTCTCTGTCTCTCTCTCTCTCTCTCTCTCTCTCTCTCACACACACACACACACACACACACACACACGCCCATTCACACTAACACACAGCCTATCACACGTACAGCCCCCATCACACACTCAGCTCCAATACACAGGCCCACTTGCTGTTCCTACCCCAAGTGTGCATGGTTTTGAAGAAATCCCCAGGGAACAAGGCCAACTACACAGGCATCTGAGAGTAAGTGGGGGAGGGGCCTGTGAGGGTGACAGCTGGTGAGTTGTGGCCACCTCTGTGTAAGCCATCAGCCCCAGGTGGGAGGTAAATCAGCAGTCCCTAGGTCAGATGGCACCGTCCATGTTCCCAGGATTGGCTGCCCTCACCCCAGGAAGGTAAGCAAACCCTGCATGTGTTGTCATCACTCAAAGGGCCCTGGGGGGAGGAGAGGACTAAGTGCTGACCGCCGGGGTGGCAACAGGACACCACGCAGAAGGAGCCGGCCAGCACAGCTGAGTCCAGCAGGGATTTACATCAAAGGCTGGCAGCTGTGCTGCTGTGGGGAGGGCCAGGAGGGAGCCTCTTGGGGGCGCCGAGGGGGCGAGCGGCCTTAGCAGTGTCCACCCTTCTGTGTCTTGCCGTTTGGAAGTTCTTTGTGTGTGGCACATGGGGGTCCGTGGTCCCTCCTGACAGGAAATCTGGGTAGGATGCCCGTGTTTCTCAAGGTACCATCTATCTTGAGAGCCTTTCTCCACCTGGCAGAGGCTTACTTCCTCCTCGTGGGCAAAGGGACCAATCGATGCTCTATAGAGCCAGTAGAAGACTTTCCAACCCTGCCACACTCGCGGCTCAGTACGTTGTCTCAGTACTGCTAATGGGGAAATAGGAAACTACCATCACTGTCTGCGCTAGAGTGAGAGCCAGACCCATAGGGCGAGGCCTGTAGGATGGCGACCGTGGGCAGCTGTGTCTTCTACTCTGCTCCTACCCAGGTCTGCAGCCTTGTGTGAGCCAGGAAGGTTGCAGTTCTCCCTATGCTGTGCAAGAATGAAATAAGGTCAGGTGTCCACACAGAGCTTATGCAGGCCGCAGGCTGGAGAGGTGGCAGCTGAGGCCTGCGTAAGGGGCCGTGAGGCCTGAGTCACGGACCCATGGGGCAACAGCTGTTTCACACCATCAGGGAAGGACACTCTGAGACACTTTAGACTGTGTCCTCCTGGGACATAAAAGGCTGTTGAGATGGGAGTAAAGCTGAGAGACGGTAGGTGTTCGTTTGAGGGGGATACTCTTGTGCCAGGGTCACCCTCAGCCACATAGAGAGCAGACGCACCCCAACAATATGGAAACAGGACCTGGGTCTGGGGACCTTGAAGGCCGCTGTGAGGCGCCTATTATGGGTGCAAAACTGTGGCCTTAGTGAGTCACGGCCCACCACAGAGACACCGTGGGCTTCCCTTCCCAGAGAAAAAGAAGAAGGGACTAAAAATAACCACTCTGGGGACATTTGGGGGGCGATGGCATTAAGAACATGGCAGGTAGAAAAGAGGAGAAGAAAAAGTTAAATATTAGGGGGTGAGGATGGGCTGGGGTACGCAGTGAGCACACTCTATATGAGAGTACAGAGCTGAATGTTTTTCTGCTTCTCATTCAGTCGTGAATTTGTTTGGCTTTTGTTTGTCATGGTAGGTAATACATAAAAATATACTTGATGGTGAAAGTACCGATCTGCTGCAAACCTCGACAGCTTCTCGCCTCTGAATGTCTGGCCTTATCACACAGAGGCTTCCTGACTCACGGTGCTGTGGGGCCAGGTTGATAGGAGTGTATACTTTTTTTAATTTGCAAATTTTTTTACAATAAAGTTTTTTTTTTAAATGAAGGTTGGGCATTCAGTTGAGGAGCTGACAGACTCTCCTTAGAAAATAAGGTAGCTCACTGGTGTGGAGGTGTGTGCCTATCACCCCAGTACCCAGGGCCTCCAACAGAGAGGTTGTTGTGAATTTGAAGCCAGTCTGGCTATGAGACTTTCTCAATGTTTGCTCCTGAAAAAAAAAAAAAAAAGAAATGAAAGAGAAAACAAGATACCTTTCAGGTGGACAATATGTCCAAGACAGCAACATAAAAAATGATCAGTCCTTGCTGTTGGCCAGTCCTGACCTACAGCCTTCTCTGAGGTTGACAACAGAGACCCAGCCGATCAGGCTTGTCTCCAACAGGACTCAAGGCTCTGCAATTCGCCACCTTTGAAAATTTCCCAAATACCCTCGACAGTGCTAGGTGCACACCCAGCCATGTTCCCTACTTCCTCCTGCTTACAGCACATCCAATGGGGAAATAGCCAACAGACCAAAGAGCCGGAGATTCAAACTGGCTGTGGAGGATCCTTCATGAGCCTTGGAGCCAGCATGACGCGGAGCCTCCCCCTGCGTCTGTTGAGTCCTGGTCCAGGTTTCAGATCACCTGTTTGCTGGACCTCACGAGGTTCTCTTCAGCTTTCTGGTGGGCCTAGGGATGTGAGCCCGTACTCAGTCAGTTGGCAGTTGGCAGAACGAAGGGCTCAGCCTGAAATTTCTGTGTCATATTACCCCATCTAACAGGATTCCGGGTCTGAGTATCTATCTGGCCTTGACGTTTGCACGTAAACACCTGTGGTCAAGGCTGAAGAGACGGCCAATGTGGTACAGTGACTGATGTTCAAGGATGAGGATCAGAGTCAGACCCTAGTATCCACATGAGAAGATCAGCGCACGATGCTGTGTAATAGCAGTCACAGGGCTGGGGAAGCGAGACAGGAAGACCCTGGGGCTCACTGGCCAGAGGCGTAGGCTACTCCTGAGTACCAGTTCGCAGTAAAAGACCCTGCCTTAAAGATAAGTTTGGCAGCTCCTGACCGATAACCTCTCACTCTACAGGAAGTGCACACACATGCATGCCCACTCCCCACCCCCACCAACACGCAGACATACATCTACACACTCGTAAGTTCACACACAAAATGAACATAAGTAAACAGACAGCAGAAAACCTTGCCGTCATGACCATCAGGCGATGCTGACCTACCAGTGCCAGCTACACTCTCCAAGCTGTCCTTAGGACACTAGGGCCCCACTCCGGACCTTGCGAGCAAACATCTTGTCCATCCTGAGCTCTCAACAGAGGGCTGTCCCCTTTACAGTGATGGATAGTACTTCTGAGCCTTCCACACGTGTGTGAAGAGACCCAGGTCACCCTGTGTGGAGGAGGCCTAGACTATAGTGCAGGAGACACAGGCCAAGTAACGCTGGGTCTTAGGGGCCATTACTGAGTGGCTGCCATTGCTGGCCAGTGACAGATAGTTCCTGCGAGCCCTCTGATTCTCAGCAGCCTCATCTGAGATGTGACCCTGCCCACCCCCACATACACATAGCTGCCTTCCAGGATGGCTGTCAGTGGCTGTTCGCTGTCTTCAGTGCCATTGACCCATCCTGGAACAGGGAGCACCTGCAGTACTAAAGCAGGCACAAGAGCTCACCTCTTCCCTAAGTCTTGACCTGCATATTTACCAGACGCAAGTAAAAAGACCTTTTGTGGCCCCTGTGACCCGGTGACACCAGGGCAACACGTGGCCCTGGCGTTCTATAGCAAAAACATCCAAGCCTGAGCTCTTCCCTGTGTACCACCCACACACCCCTCAGCTTGCACACGAGCCTGCACTTCACTTGCGTTTAGAGCAGGATCTTGGCTGAACAGTCACCTAGGCTTCTTTCAGGCAGGGAAGAAGCCAGACATTAAACTGCACATGTGTGAGCGTACATGTCTGGTGAGGAGCTTGCCGAGGCCACATGTGATGGCCGCTGTGAGATTCCTGGGACAGGCTACCGATGCTCAGCCGAAGTCCTGCTGCCTAGACTGGTGTAGAACTTGTGGCTGCAGAATGTTACAGTTACAGTCATTCAAGGGCAGCAAAGACCCAAAGCAAACACAAACAGGAGAGCTGAGCAAAGTGGCCATCACTGAGCCTGTGACAGACAGCTCTGTAGGAAGGGGACAGTGGGTGCAGACTGCTTATTTGGTCTCAGGATGCATCAAAATGCCCTCTGCTCACCTATACATATGGGGCAAAAGTCTAGTCTTCAGAATTGATACTTGCTGAAAAAAGGAGCAACCACATAACGGCTTCCTCTCAGCCAGGCCGTCCACGGGATGTAAAACCTGCACTTCCCAGCTCACTGCCCGAGTCACACCATGGTTCTGTCCCTTATGCCCACACTGGGCCAGGACCTGCATCACAGCTGGGATCTGTCCAGCCTGCACTAAGTAGCAGGTGGGATGTGAGAAAGAAGAGCTCTCCTTCATCACCATCGGCTCCCACAGCACAAAAACCCCAGAAGGCGACTTTGGAGTGAGCTCCAGACGAGGTTGCAGTTACTGTGGTGACATTTAGTGGGTTGTCAGCAACACATCAGGGGGAGCCTCCTCCGTGTGCACCATCTCCTCATTTCCCTATGAAGGGATGTGGGAGCTGTGGACAGAGCACCAGGCCAGACGTTACCATGGCAGCACGAGGCCTGGAGGGAGCTGACAAAGACAGCATTGATGAGAGGCAGCTACGGGAGCGAAGGGAGGCCAGGAAGCCCCTTCTAAAGGCAGCCAAACCCCCAAGTTACAGCTTTGCTCTGATCCAGGGCAGCCTCAGGCCCGCCCGAGACCATGGCTCTAAACGCTGAGGCCACCAAGGCACCAGGGCCCTGTGCCATCCGCTGGCCAGGTCTTTTGTTTGTATCACCTGCTCCTCTCAGCTGGCTGTGCACAGAGGCCTCTTTAGCTCTGCATGGAGAGGGTGGCTTAAAGAAGAGTGCAGAATAGCGAGCCAAGACGCTAGCTCGTGCATGACCCGCCCTACAGGCTGTCCGCACCCCAAGAGAGGCTCTGAGATGAAAACAAACTTCAGGACACAGCAACAGAGTTGAACAATTCGCAGCATCCTCCGGGTCCAGGCCCTTGCCAGCTACTGAAACTAACAGTGTGCCCATAGCCCTGGGGTCCCCATAGCCCTAGGGTCCCACAGGCTCGGGGTCCCCATAGCCCTGGAGTCCTTTGTCTTTGGGTTCCCACAGTCCTAGATTTTTTATAACCCTGGAGTACCATGGTCCTGGATCTCTCCAGCCCCGGGGTCCAACATCCCCTGGGATCTTCAGTGTCAAAGTCTGTCCATTAAGCCATGGTGGCTCTTGGCCTCTGAGTGACCCCGATCTGTTCCCTACACCAGTTTATCCCTGGTGCCCCTGCCACAAGCAGCTTCTCTGGATGTAAGTCACTAGTTTCACACACTAGTCTCGCTCTCCTGAGCCTGCATGCCAGCCACAGGACAGATTCTACCACAGCTCTTCTGGAATGTTGTTGCAGAGCTGAGGGCTGCCCCTCTCTCAGCCCAGGGCTCCGGATCTGTCTCTGGCAGAGGCAGGTTTCCTATCACGTTCAATTGACCTATGTCTGCTCTATTACTGGTTCAGGACTCACTCTGTAAAAATGAAAGGAAGGAAGCAAACTCCCTGCATTTAGGTGCCCCAGGTCTACCTAGCTACATGGGTCCTCGGCGGGGGGGGGGGGGGGGGTACCCATGCCCCAAGAGCAACCTGGTGATCTGGGCAGAGTTCAGAGGTTGTGATATGTCTGTAAGATGTAGAAGTTACAGTTCACACTCACTTTCCCACCTCTGGTCGTCCCTTGCTGGTCAAAAGTCATCTTGAGACATCTGGAGTGACCAGGGGTCATCGTCTTCTGGATGGCAGGTGGCATGCTCAAATCTGGGTTACTCAGAGGCTCTGACACGCAAGGCAAGTAGAGCCTTAGGGCCTGGCTAAGCTGACCAGAGGCAGCTACACTGGCCCGGTTACACCTAAAGTCAAGCCCTTATCCCATGCAAGGTGGTCACGTCTCACCTCCATTCACTGACTTTCTTTTCTTTAGTCAAATAGAGCAAATGTGTGGGAGCCCCTCTCTTCTCCTAAACAGCCCACACTGGTGGGAACCCTATTCCTGGCCACTTACAGGTAAGATGAGATTTGGTGGTCAAGACCAATTCCGAATTACACTTCCTTCCTTTCTTGATTTATGTGCATTGGTGGTTTGCCTGCATGTATGTCTGGTTGAGGTTGTCAGATCCCTGGAACTGGAGTTACAAACAGTTGTGAGCTGCCATGTGGGTGCTGGGAATGGAACTCAGGACCTCTGGAAGAGCAGCCAGTGCTTGTAACCATTGAGCCATCTCTCCAGCCCCTAATAGCACTTTTTCAAATGGAGAAGAGTTTGTTTGAGCAGTAGACACTTTGTGAGCGACCTCTGTGATGTCATCCATACCACCTTGTCGTGAGAAGGCACGTACGTCAAGCTCTTGTCCACGCGGACACCGATGGCAGTTTCTCGGGTTGGCAGAAGCCCACTGTGCTAAGATCACAGAAGCTGTGCTGAGCTCAGCTAGTTTGCCTGTGGGAGAATGCAAACCCAGAGAGAGCCTGTGAGGGGATTAGACCAGGGGCAGGCACCCTGCGTGTCCCTAAAGAACCAGCCTGGTGTGTGGACCTAATGATGCTCTATGCACTTCCTAGGGTCCTGGCAGCACCATCCTCTCATGGCTGGCTCTAAGGAGCTCTATAGCACCAGTACAAACTGAAGTCAGTGGGTGGAGTATGGACTTCTGGTGGACAGAGGTCTCCTACGGAGCCTGGAAAAGTGCCCTCCTTTGGGGTAGCGTTCTGAAGTGTATTGAGTTTTATTCATGTTGTGGCATTAAAAACAGATGAGACATCAATTGATCCATTGAGGGTTCCTTTGGGGGGGTTACAGACAAAGCAATCTAAAAAATATTTTTCCAATGCTTTTTAATTAAAGCTCCAGATGGTGGTAAAAGATGTGTTAAAGGGATTCTGTATAAATCAAAAGAAATAACAACAAAAACAAAACAAAACAACAACAAAAGAAATGCAAGGACGAATGTGTGTCACGACTCATTTATCCAGCTGACTCTAATGCAAAGAACATGGTTGTGCAGCCAGCGGTCCAGATGCACGCCCGGTGTCCGGCTCCATCTTGCCGTGATGTGAGAGGCCGAGGAGAGCCTGAGGTTCACGGGCTTCTGCCTTCTTTGGAAAACAGGACCCACCTCTTTTACCAGAGTATTAGTACATTCAAAGGAGAAAGTCTTAAAATAAAACTTTTTAGACCAGGCTGGAAAATGGGTAAGACTGTGGCACAGAATATGTGTTCTGTAAGTGTTGCTAATTTCTCAACACCACTGCAAGCGCATGCTCCTTTTAAACGTTACTGGATGCCTGTCTCAAAAATATAATAAAAGGATTCAGCAAAATTGTAGGCTACAAAACCAACACACAAAAAACCTGCAGTAGGCACGAAAGACCCCAAAAGGGAATTTATGTTCAGCAGAATTCAGATGGAATAAAGTGCCCTCAAAGGACTTACCTGAATAGGTGAGAGACTTGTACCTGGGGAACTATAAAAGCAAAAATGTTCCTTGAAGAAACTGAGGACGGGCACAAGGGACAGACGCTCCACGTTGGTGGATCACGGCAGTCAGGGTTGTCAGGACTCTAACCTGCCTGGAGCCATCTTGGGCTCCTTATCAGAAGGGTGGTGGGTGTTTTTGTTGTTGTTTTGTTTTGTTTTTAAATCTATAGTAATCAGAATCAGAAGCACAGCTCCACAGAATTGAACAAAGGCAGAGACAAACCTCGCTTATGTGACCAAATGATTTCTACAAAGGCACAAGACTGCTCAGTGGAGGAATGGGTGGCCTCTTCAGCAAGCAGGGACCGGAAAATGGGACAAGGCCGCGCGAAAGAAAAGGCCCGACACCCTAATGCAACATGTACAAGTAAGGCAAATGGATCATGGACTCACATAATGATCCAAAATTCTTACAGTACAATGGATAAATCTCTTACAGGATAATTTTAAAATTCCCTTGGAAGCGAGAATAGTGGGAAGTTGATAGCTTGGGATGAGTAAGATTTTTTTTCTACATTCAACAGCAAGGCATAGAGAAAGATGAAACGGATAAAGGGGGCAGCTGAGAGGAAAGACCTCTACGCGTCAAAGATCAACAGAGTACGAGAAAGGGTTTGAAAGCCATGAGTCTCACCAGGAGTCAGTATCCAGAACATGGTTTTGTTTTTAAAATCAACTTGGTAAGGGAAAACAAATAAATCATTCAGTAACTCAGGCTGGCCTGAAACCTGTAGCAATCCTTCCTCAGTCTCCGTAGGGATCAGTGAGAGCCACACACCGTTCCAGGGTCATGGCTAGCCTTTTCACGACACTGGAAACCTTGCTGAGTGCCAGGGATAGGCTTTGTATTTGTAGGGTGAGTAGCCACCTCTGCCTCTCAAGGACTCAGCATGGTGAATAGAGAGGTGTGACTACAGAAACCAAAGGGCCGGGTACCCTCTGACGCCAGTGTCTGTGGACACCGTGGACCCTGAGCGTGTTACCTACTTGTCGCCCTACGCTGTCAACTCTCTGATTCAGCTTTGGCAGGTAAGCAGCCATCTTGAAGTGACCCCTCCAAGTGCTACCTTGGTAATTCCCTCTTGATCCAGCGCTTCTTAAAGACTGGAGCCTTCTCCCTGCACTCCGAGCTTGCTGAGCCACAGTTACGGCACAGACCCAGACTCCTAAACTTTCCCATTTCTCCAGACTCAAAGGAACTTTAGGGACTTCATCTCTGCTTTATGGACCAAGGATACTTCTCAGGTGGGAGAGATTATAACTGGGCAGAGAAGGTGACCTTCGCTATGGCTAGACCCTGAGTAGGTGGACGCAGGAACCCTACAGACTCGAGTCCTCCGCGGGCATGCCACAGAAGAGCAGGCACTGTTCTGTTGTTCTCACAGACTTTGCTCCTTCCTTACAGCATCATGCGAGTCACAGAGCCCAGCTAGCCCTCGGCCAGGGCTGACTTCTTATGACCCCTGCAGGAAACCCTAGGGTGAGAGTCAGTCTTTCTTTCTTTCTTTCTTTCTTTCTTTCTTTCTTTCTTCCTTCCTTCCTTCCTTCCTTCCTTCCTTCCTTCCTTCCTTCCCCCTCCCTCCTTCCCTTCCTCCTTTCCTCCCTCCCTCCCTCTCTCCTCCCTCCCTCCCTCGCTCCCTCCTTCCCTCTCTCCCTCTCTTTTCCTTTCTAGCTTTTTGAGTCAAGGTCTCACTATGTAGCCCTGGCTGTCTTGGAATTCACTACATAGGCCAAGTTGGCCTCAGACTCACAGAGATCCCCTTGACTCTGCCTCCTGAGTGCTAGGATTAAAGATGTGTGCCACCACACCCAGCCTGAGAGTCCCTTTTTTTTCAGGCAGCATTTCTATCGCTGTACCTGAACAGCCCCTGAGTCACGACATGATTCCCAATTGGCCACTTGTCTGTCTGGAAGTGGGGTACAGTCCCACGGGCTCAGGAGACATTCTGTGATGCTTAAGACAGACGGGAACATGAATGCCACTCAGATATGGGATCTCGTCGGCCAGAGACTACATTCCAGTGCAGGTGAGCTGAGGAGAGACAGTGTGTCTTGCCTCTATAAAAGAGTTTAGGAACCCAATGCCTCCTTAGAGCTTATTTCTTTCACTGCTAGGTTGGGGCATACAGCAATGAGTAAGATGGAGTATTTCTATCCCTGGTCCAAGAAAGACACGGAACAGGGTGGTCACAGCTGCAAGGGCCACCAGCCTTGAGTGCAGTGACCACAGATAAGGCTGAAAACCTGACTTCGAAGAGGCCTGCAGTCTAAGGATTTGTGTGGCAGGTGGCACTTAGTATCCCGGGAAGAACAGCTGTGTCTGGCATGGACCGTAGGAGTGGGCTGAGGTGCTCTCAGCTTGCCTTTGTGTGGCTCTCTCCGTCTTCGAACCCACGTTCCCTTCTACAGAAGTCACCAGCTGTGCAGCCTCCGCGGAGCTCCTTGATGACAGACAGACTCGGTCACTGTAACCTCTCAAAGTCTTTAACTGGAAACCCAAACTAAAATCTGGAAAAAGAAAACCAGGCCAAGGGAAGGCCCAGGAGCTCATTGGTTGGTGGAAGTTGCTGCTTGGAGCAACCACTGTAGGCTGAGCAGGCTGAGCAGGCTGAGCTGGCTGCCAGGCATCCCTGTGTTTGGGCCCTGTGACTCATAGTGTGGAATGGGACCTCATCGACAACTTTGCTGTGTGTTTTAAAATTATTTTAAAAAGCTGGGCATGGTGGCGCACGCCTTTAATCCCAACACTCGGGAGGCAGAGGCAGGTGGATCGCTGTGAGTTGGAGGCCTGTTTGGTCTACAAAGTGAGTCAAGGACAGCCAAGGCTACACAGAGAAACCCTGTCTCCAAAAACAAAAAAAAAAAAAAAAAAAAAAAAAATGTATTTAAAGGGGCAATGTGCATAGCCCTTTAATTTTTTATTATGTTATTTTATTTTTGCTACACCTATGTGTGTGCATCCATGCCTGTGCCACGGCACACTGTGGAAGCTGGTTCTCTTTTACTATGTGGATGCTGGGACTCAAACTTGGGTTATCAGGTTTCATGACAATCACCTATATCTGCTGAGCACCCCCCACCGTGTGTGTGTGTGTGTGTGTGTGTGTGTGTGTGTGTGTGGTGTGTGTGTGTGTGTGTGGTGTGTGTGTGTGTGTGTGTGTGTGTGTGTGGTGTGTCTACCCAGCATCCTCTAGTGCCTACCTAAAATTCTTTAATTTCCTTAAAAGGCAAAGCCACACCTGTCTCTAGAGTTGTTTTAGTTTGTTTTCCTCTAGTTCGTGTGTTCTACCGACATCTTATAAAAGCCATCTCTTGCTCTGAAGAGGCTAGGAGTACATGGATGTTTATAGACCTCTACAGCCTAGAAGTGGGTGGGTTTGTGTCCCTATGTTAAAAGGTATTTGGAATCACTGCACTTGGTGGTAGTGGCATGGATCTGAGATCCACTGGCTGCCACTGTGGCATAGTGCTGACAGGCCAGGGATGCTGCAAATATCCAAGGTCCAGGGCAGGCACCACCACCAGCCCAGGGCTCAGAGAGAAGCCACAGAAACTTCCGTGAGCCAGCGAGATGAGCCAGCTTTGTCCTAAGGAGTTCCCAGCATAAGCAGAGGCTGTCATTTTGCCAAAGTCGGGGGCTGGGGGTGTCCCATTGTGACACGGAGTGAGCATCTTCGTCTCCCTCCACAAGAGTGCACAGCAAAACAAGACTTAAATTATCTAGAAGACTGGCTAGTGACTCAAGCACACAGCAAGGCTAGAATGGCAGTGTGGGGGGAGAGGCAGCACCAGAGAGCCATTGCAGACATGGGCCATGGGTGAGGGCTGACAGCAAGGAAGCACCGCGTTTGGGGCCCTCTGCTCCGATTTTTTAAAATGAAATTTAGGGAATTCTGAGCAGATGGTCACGGCAGACTGCTGTGCCAGGTGTGTTAATGAGCGAGCCAGCGGCATTCCCGGAGTTACCAAGGATACTCCGCTACTCCAGGGCAGGGGCCTCAGGTGAAAACCTGGAAGCGCCCGCCTCACATTTGCATGACAAAAGGCCAACACCTGGGACTATGCCAGGCTCCACCTCCCCACCCCCACCCCCCTCTGCTGGACACACGAAGCCCTTGTTTGTTTTGTTTTGTGTTTTTTTTTTCTTTTTGTTCCTCTCACAGAGCGTCTTGGAGACCCGCTCTCTGCCTGTAACTAAGCAGCAGGGGTTTATACTCTAAATAGACGCTGTTTGTAATTTTTCACCCCAGTTACCCTAGAAATCTCTCAAATGACTTCTTTATATAAGCAGCCGTCTAACTCCGTCAGCACCACCCACTGGCCGGGTCCTCGGGATAATGAGCCAGGATCGGCCAGCTTCCCTGGTTGCTGCTTATTAAGCCCCATTGCACAGCAGAGCTGCTCCCCTTTTATCTCCTAATGTGTCTGTGTGCCGCGCAGACTATGATATGAAAATGCTACCACAGGCCCACAGGGAGACTCCCGTGAGTAGAGTGGCGAGAGCTACCAGAGAATCAGAGAAGGAGACAGCCGCATTCGCAGCCTGTCAAGGGTAATGCCAGAAATGTTGTTTGTGAGTATAAGACACAAGAGAGCTAATCCAGGACTTTTGGTCCCTTGTAAGACTGGCGCGCGCGCGCGCGCACACACACACACACACGCACGCACGCACGCACGCACGCACGCACGCACATCTTTCTGTATCATGCCAGTGGGGCTCCTCAAACACCGCAGCTCAGCACACAAGTCATTTCTTAGAAATGTGTGTACCCTGGCTGGGTGTGGTGGTGCACTCTGGAAGGAGAGGCAGGGGGATCTCTGTGAGTTCAAGGCCAGCCTTGTCTACAAATCAAGGGCTCTATTTAACAGAGAAACCCTGTCTCAAAACAAACAAACAAACAAACAAACAAACACCTAAGGAAGGAAGGAAGGAGGAAGGAAGGAAAGAAAGAAATATGTGTCCCCAAGTGCGGTTCCCTCAGGTCTGCCAGCTTGTTCCCTGAGGCTCAGGTGTAGGGCATGATGTGGGGAGGAAGCCCCATGCCATTAGCACCCAAGTGTTTGTTTGGACCCTTAAAGCGTGCATCCCAAATAACTCCTTAGTCAAAACCAACCCTGTGTTTCAGTCATGAAATGCAGCTGAGGTGTTTGTGAGACATTCAATTGGAAGGACTTAGCTTATTACAGCTTTTCTCCTGCCTGGAAATCTGAGTCAGGAAGCAGCTGACCCCCCACCACAGTGAACTGAAATTCCTGAAAAAGCCACAACTTTGTTTAGGATTCTGCAGGCTAATAAGAACTTCATGGTTTGGGTAGAGTTGGAATGTTGCAGAGCCAGAGCCAGAATTATCTTTGGCTATCTTTAGTCCCTGTAATAGCCATTTTCCTACCCGTACCTGGCCTACTACTCCTTAGACCACCAGGGAAAAAAATCTTGGAGTGCATTAACCTAGAAACCCATTAGCTTCCATCAACACAAAGCTCAGCCTATAACCAGACGCATCTGAAACTTTTTAACAGAGATTTCCTAGTGCCCTCACATGTATTAGAAGGTGAATAAATATATAACTTCCTATTTTGTGACTAAGAAACACGCGTGACTTCTTCCACCGTAGAACATGC
>OU015750.1:116465711-116494433 GCA_907169655.1 Acomys percivali
TGTGTGTGTGTGTGTGCGTGCGTGTGCGTTATATCTATGCAGGTCCAGGAGGCAGGCTGCTTTGGAGTGGGCTGAGGGACATGGGCAGAAGAAACTGCTGGACGCTGGGGACAGAAGCAGGAGGACCAGGTGGTGAGGGAGAATGGCTGCCACAGGCCACACTGCAGTCTCCCCTCTGGTGTGACTGATACTCTGTGTGTCTCTGCTTCTGACTATGATTTCATATGTTTTCAAGTGTCATTCCTTATCAGCTTGTGCCTCCTGGTGTGCTGGCAGATGGTAGCTACTTGTATAGACAAGATGTAAAGTCACTCTTTCTTGTCACACGCGTCTCAGAATAGAAGAACTCATGTCGAGGTTGTTACTTTACAGGATGAAGTCATTCCAGGCAATGCCCAGAGCAAGGGCTGCTATTCCACACAGCATGGAGGAATACAGAACTCAGCTCTTCTCAATTAGAACTAAGATTTACTCACTCCAACCTGCCTTAATGCTTTAAATTCAGAACACACACACACACATACACCACACACACCACATATGTATACCACATACATACACACACACCATACACATTCACTCACACACAACACACACGTACATACACCATACACACACACCACACACCACACACATACCACACACCACACGCATACACACACCATACATACACATACACCGCACACACATACACACATACCACTCACTACTTATTAAACTGGATCAATATAACACTTTTTTCTGAGTAGTGATTTGGGGGAGCTTGCGTGAGTGCTCAGACACATGGGTAACCAGATCTTACAGCTCCTGAACTTTCGGTTGTAATAGAAGGTATTGATTTTATGATTGGGCTATGACCCAGTGGTCCAGGGATTCCCGGACGCGTGCAAAGCCCTAAGTTCAATTTTGTACACTTGCAAGAAGAATAGGGCACAAAGTTTTCTATTAATATTTCAAAAGGTAAAGTGTCCATTCAGCCTGGTGTGATGGCGTGTTTCTGTAATCAGAGAACTTGAGAGGCTGAGACAGAAAGAGTCAGACATCCTGGGCTATAGAATCAGCTCAGGACAAGACCAGGTGCTGCAGTGAGCTCCTGTATCAAAAAAGAGGCTGCCTGTAAGCAAAAGCATTTGGGTATCTAACACATTTCTTTTTTTCTTACAATCTGTATTTGTTGCTCCCAAAAGATACCTAAATACACTCTCCTAGAATGCAAACCCAGGAGAGTTAGCACATCACCGTGTTGTGCACCCATGTTCTCTGCTCCTGCCATTCTGTTTGGTGCCCAGAAATGACTAGGAAGTACCACTGGCTGCGCGCGCGAGTGTACCTGAGACGCACGCAGCACATGGCCATGTGAGCACTACACATATGCATCATGCCTGTGTGCACATGTGCACAGCACATGTATGACATGACCCGCTCTATCATTTGCCTCTGTTGCATATACGGCTAGGGTGGCATACAGAGTAAACGTAGGAAACACTTAGTAGGAGGTCATGCTTTTAGTGGATATATGTCTGGCCCAAGGGTTGAGCCATTACTTCTCAGACACCCGGCCCCTCTCCTCGTAGGCAGGGACTCAGCATGGGTCTCAGCTCCTGAGGTTGCTCTTCGGAGTGTTTTCCAGCTACAATGCTGGGCAAGCCTCCAGTGCAGACCTGGCCTCCTCAGAAACTCTGACCTTTGTAATTTAAAGGTGAAGATGAAGATGAAAGTCCTATTTTTATCTTGGCCAGGCTGAAGTGAGGGTCTGGGCTCCAGTCCAGGATGGCACACAGTGTGGTGTCAAGTGGATTTAAGACACTGGGGAGAGCAAACAATGGGCAGTCCAAGGGAGGGCGTCCACTCATCGTGTGGAAGGCCAGCTCCTCTGGGTCTCTTCTGACCCTCAGCAACCTCAGACACGCCTGGTGTGGGCCTTAGACTCTGGGCTTTCACTGCCAGTGTCTCACTGTTAGCTCAAATCTGTTGGCTGGTCACCATTCCCTTTCCACTAAGTAAGAAATCAAGGAGAGAGGACGAGAGAGAGAGAGAGAGAGAGAGAGAGAGGGGGAGGGAGGGAGTTGAAGCCACCACCCATCTCATGGCTCATCTTTATGTGCCTGGCCCTGCGGATGCCGCTGTGGAAAATAGTTCCTGCCTGTTCAAAGAAAGAGCAGATGTTAATCACCCACGTAGGTTGTAATGAAGCACCATAGCAGGCTGACAGGGTGTAGGGCCTTGAAGATGAAGACGAATTTCTAAACGCCTCCGGCTGACCCATTGCTTATCAGACAAAGATGTTCTCAATCTGCTCTGTGAACTCCCACAGCCTTGCCCACGAGGACATCTGGAGAGGCTTGCTCCTGCGTGATCACCTTCACCCCTACACTATGACTAGCTAGGATTCTGAAGGATAGGACAGAGCATGCCAAGAAGATCATGGCAGGGGGGAGAGAGGTCGAAGGTAGCAAAGTGGGATACTGGTCTATAGGGAGGCAGGGACTGGAGGCAATTGTTCTAGACAGCCCTGTCTACTGCTGACAGGGAAGCAACACAGTGGCTGTCCCAGCCGGGAAGAAAAAGAGGCCAGGTAACCTCCCCGAAGGAAAAGACAGCACCTGGCGAGAAGGTTCACAACTGTAACTTGTACTTTCCATTTAAGAAGAGGCCTGGGGGTTCTTTCTTGTAGGCTCAAGGTTGAAGCTGCTACCCACCCCACCCCCTTGAATGGTCCATTGCCATTTCGATGCAAAATGAATTTAATACAACTACAAGAGTTTCCACAGGTTTTTGACGTTTCAGCACTCTTGAAAAATATGAGTGCAGAGGCTCTTCTGAGACTCAGCAAGTCTCTTAACTCTGAGGTCCTATAATGTCAAAGGCAGATCACGTATTTCCAACATACAATGGCAGAGAATAAACATTACCATTCCAAAAGGACAGAACTGGGTCATTATGAGGTATGGGCCAAAGCAAGACCTAAACCCAATAAAGAAAGCACCAACCCCTGCAGCTCTGTCTGATATCTGGAACTTATGATGGAGTCGTCTGGGCTCTAAAGGCCATAGGCAGCCCTACCTCTCTAGCTCTACTTCCTGGAGTGTGCATGGCCCCTCTCTTAGTCTGCCTTAGTTCCATTCCGTACATGAAGGTCTCTCAGCAGATTTCCTCAGTCCTGATATTTTTCAACATCTTGGGGCCTCCACTGCAGCTTGGACCTAACCAAGGCTTCATGCCATGGCTCCTCAGGGACTTTCTACAGTCACTCTGACACTGCCACACAGTGCCTGGTCTCGGCAACTCTCTGGAACTGTGGTGCCACAACTTGATGATTCCCTCAGTCTCTCACAGTTCATGTTTTCAAAACCAGCACCACGTGGGGGACACTACCCAGCTCTGCTGTCAGGGTAAGGTAGCCCCTTGGGTGAACACCCTGGGCTGTTATTCCCAAGCATTGACCGCGTTCAGCGGCATCTTACATGAAAAGACCGCTTTTCAGGTGAATTTACGTTCTCACAAATGCAGGTTTTGATCTGGTCTTTCCCTCGGGGGAATCTTTCCTGTTGCCCAGTGGAAAGTTCCAGGTTTCTCTCTAATGGCACTAAACTCTTTAACAAATACATATGCATTCGTAACTTCCTCTTCTGTAACTTTAAACTTGTCCTTTCCCCCCATCAAAGTGCACATTTCAAAAAAAAAATCTTTCTGTTCCTGCTATTCTGTCTGTCTCACTGTTGCTCTGTCTCTGTCTCTGTCCTTTCTATCTCTGTCTCTCTCTGTCTCTGTCTGTCTCCATCTGTCTCTGTCTGTCTGCCTGTCTGTCTGTCTGTCTGTCTCTCTCCCTCTCCTCTGTCACAAGCCTTTCCTCCACCAAATTAGTTCATTTCTTTTGAACTTGGCCTTCTTCAAGTTCTCAGGACACGAGGAAAAGGCAGCCGGACTCTTGAGATGTCGCCTGTTCCACTAGCTCAGTGTCCCAGGCCTTTGTTCCCCTGTGAAGCCTCTTGAACTAGGCCTCTCCTATCCACACTTCTCTTGACAAGCTGGTCTTCCAAACTCCCACCAGAATGCTCTTTTAGGCTGTCTGGGGCATTCTAGGGCTTTCCGTAGCCTTTCCAAATTCTTCTCCATTCCTCTAGCAAACCAGTTCCAAAGACTTGAGAAGCACACGGTCAGGTTAACAACAGCTGTGACCCTACTTTGTCATTTCCAATTTTCTGAGCCAGTCACTTTGTTCACTGCTTTGGCAAGATACATAACAAAAATGACTTAAGGAGGGAAGGGTGTGCTGTGGCATTTACAGTTTTAGGATACAGCCTAGTGTGATGGGCACCCAGAAAGTGAGGTGGCTGGTCACAGTGTGTCTGGAATCAGGAAGCAGAAAGCAAAATGAAAGTTGAGTTGGCTTCGTATTTTTCATACAATCCAGTACCTGAGTCTATGGAGCTGCGCTGCCCCTAGTCATGGTGGGGTTTTCCTTTCCGGCGACCTCCATGGTAAACTTCCCCACAGACAATCCCAGCTACAACCACCATAGTTCAAGTCGAACTCTGTACTTTCCAGCTATTTGAGCTTGGGAAAGTTTTGTAAAGAAAGATTATTATGAAGAATACATAAGATATTATATCAAAACAGTTGGGACAATGGGAAATTCAAAGCCACTATTAACCATACAGTGACATTAACCAAGAATTTTTATTGATTAGATGGTGGACCTAGATGTAAAAGCCTTTTCTCCGAGAAGCAACACTGGAGGTCTGGCCTTGGATTCTAGTCAGCATGTATCCAGGCGAGCTCGGTTGAAGTCTGACTGCCATTGGTACACACAAGGTTTATTGCTGACTATGGAAGTTTGAAAGAGTAGCTTTGCCAGAAATAAGTGTCATTGACCCTTCACATGACAACTGGTCCCCACTTAGAATTTGGGGATTTTAGGAAATTCCCTCAGAGACCCAGAGTCCCATTTCCCCGTAGTGCCTCCAATTAGTCACTGTCACTCTACACCATGCAAGTGGCATTGCTCATACAGGACACTGGAGCCCACAGACACCTCCTTGTTCCCTCAAGGAGAGAGGGATTAGAAAGGAGCAAAAAGATATCTTTTTACCCTTTTAAATATGATTTATGTGCACTGGTGTTTTGCCTGCATGTCTGTTTGTGTGAGGGTGTCAGGACTCCGGGAACTGGAGTTACAGACAGCTGTGAGCTACCGCTTGGGTGCCGAGAACTGGACCCAGGTCCTCTGGAAGAGCAGCCAGCTGCTCTTAACTGCTGAGCCAGCCTTTTTAATCTTAAATGGGTTTTTTCCCCATTTTTTTTCAGATTGATCTTTCTTTAGGAGTGACATTGAGCATAGTGGATGAAATATACACGGTCTCCTGAGATCCCAGAGCCCGCTGAGCGAGCAGGCAGTGACCACCTTAAATACCCAATGGGAAGGCAGGTAGGAGCCCAGCAAGGAGGACTGTTTTCCTTTGTGAGGCAGATGGTTAGTGTCCATCTCACAAGTCAGCTAGCAGACGGTCCCGAGTGTCTGGGATGCTTTTGTCCTGCATTCTGAACAGACGAGGGGCTTTTGCCAACCCTAGGTGGATGCCACCACAACCTCCCGCAGGCCACCTACGAGTATTCTATGAAGAGGCACCTTCAAGAAGGACAAGGATGATGGTGAAATGGTCTTCCTTTCGGAGATAACGGGCAGCCAGAGTCACACAAGGCAGACGCACGTTACAGGGTAAGCCACGCTCCTCAGAAAGGCCAGAAGCCTGTCTCCTCAGACCGTGTCCGTCCTCCCATGGCCTCTAGCTCTTTAGCTTTTCCTCAGGACCCTACACCGTCATTTCACTCCTGTCCCTGAGACTTTTTGCGGTCCCTTAGGCCTTGGGCCAAGGCTCACAGACCCTAGTCTCCACTGTGTGTATGGAGGCTGCAGCCAAAGGGACCTGCACGGGCATCAGGGCAGAAGTCTTATCGTCCTCACGCTAGCTGCAGCCCTGTGAAGCCTACTGAGAACAGATATTGCAACGGGGCCGAACGTTAGCGGGACAAGGTGTCTGTGACTAGACAGGGTTCTGTGTGATAAAGGCCTACCCTAGTACCCTTTGCCATGTGACGGTGTGATTCACCCACTGTGCGCTGTCAGAACATGTCACGCTAGGACTCGCCCTTTGTGCCTTTTGCACTACACGGTGGACTCATCTGCCCCTGCTGGGTGCGGTGGTGGCGTTCTCCATGTACAGATGAAGAGGTCAAGGGTCAGCCAGGTCAAACATGCTGGTCGAGGCCAGTTACTTAAGGTCCACTGACCCCAGCCTCCTTCCTTTAAATCACAGTGTGATATTACCCTCCAGAAAACACCAGTCAGGGAGACGAATTATGACCTTAACTCCACCCTCTGTGCTTACAGCCCTGGCAGCAACAGTGTTGTGATCGTGTGTGCCCCATTTACGGGTGAGGGGCGTGAGACACGCCAGCCTCAAAGTGCACCGCAAGCGTGAAGGCAGAGCTTAGGCTCTGACGTGATCTCTCCTGATCTTCCTCCTTCCCTCCTTCTCTCTTTTTTTTCCCCCTTCGTCAAGTTGTCAATGTAGGATGTAGTATTTAAAATCTGCTCTGTGAAGTGTCTGCCTGTGAGGGAGATGGCCACTGTGGCAAAGTCAGGAGTCATCCATCAGCTACAGCTCTGGGGCTGTGTGTAATGTCGCAGCATGCGGTGAAGGTGTTGAATAAATATGTGAGCCAGTAAGTGCGAGTGAATGGAAAGGTGTATGTATGAAAATGTGTTCAAACAGCTTATAAGTGTGGTAAATAGATGTATGTGTGTGGAGAGGTCTGGACATGTGTGTTTGAGAATAAGAGATGTGCCTGAGTAGGCACACGTAAGTGTGTGAAGAACATGAATGTTAGTGTAAGCGCATTGTGTATATGAGTGCGTGTATGTTTGTATAAGTATGTGAGTATATGAGCACGCAGTATGTGTTTCTGCTTGTACCTCTCCAGTGTAAAAAAAAAAAAAAATGAGACACCTGAACAGTTTTTTAAATTGTCACATACTTTAAATATTTGTGCTGACTATATAGGTAGTAAGGATTTTTTGCTTTGTTTTGTTGTTGGTTGTTGGTTGGTTGGTTGAGACAGAGTTTCTCTATGTAGCTCTGGCTGTCCTGGAACTTGCTCTGTACCAGGCTGGCCTTGAATTCAAGAGATCTGTCTGCCTCTGCCTCCAGAGCACTGGGATTAAAGGTGTGCACCACCACGCCTGGCTTAATGTTAATGCTTTTATATCCAATAATGATGTTTGATGATAACAGTGAGGAAGATGGTCAAGCTCAGAAACATAAATGTGCTGTTTTGTTACTGTTGTTGAAGTACGAAAAGAAAGTCTTTGTCATGCCAGTGTATTTTGAGATAGGTTAAGCTATAGTGGGAGATGGAGCTACTGAAAATATGCGAGACCCTTCATAGTTACAGACTGTGGGAAAGAGTTCTGCTGTTTCTTCCGGGATCCTGAGTCAGGGGAAGCAACCAGCTCCATCCTCAAAAGGACAGAGACAGGTAACCTCCCACCGCATCCCTCTCTGCCCGAGGGTCCAGCCTGCATCCTGCATCAGACCACTGCTTGTCACTAAGAAGGTCAGAGGACGGGTGTCTAGGGACACTAAAGGGACTGAAGCTTGGGGTGCATGGGGCGGTGGTCTGCGCCCAGGCGCTGTTGCAGAGAACAGTCCACACACGGACTCCTGGGATCCAGGCTCCCGGCAGGCATTCCTCTCTGCCGTGATGTGGGACCCGAGGTTTGTTCATGGCCTTTCCCCTGCAGTGAACACTGATATGAAGCCCGGGCTCAGTTCAGTCCCTTGCTGCAATGCACTCTCACATTCAGCGTCAGCTTGAGGTGACCCAGAACCACCAGAGAGACAAACCTCTGGGTGTGTCCGTCTGTCTGGACTCATAAACCCAATTAAACACTTTCTTCTGTAAGTAGCTAATATAGTCACATCGACACGAGTCCTGTCTCAGCACAAAGCCGTGGGCCTCCAGCTAGGTGGGCGGAGGGGTGGGAGGGGGCGGGCAGGGGGGAGATAGTGATGCTTGGCCTGGTCCAGCAAGACCTCTGGGAAGTGCCCCGAGATCCTAACTCAGGAAGACTTGGACAGAGGCAACCATGGTGAGCCTTTCCATCTCCTTTCCCCAAGAGGTAAATACCACCCGCCATGTCCCTACACTGCAGAACGAAGGCCCAGCCTTTGAAGGCCACGTACCCATTGAGACATGTAAACGTAGTGGTGCGTCCTGATTCACGTGTCAATCACTGATAGTGATGTCAGCAAACGAAGGCCGCAGCAGCAGCATCCTCACCCGAGTCTGAGCCTTGCCGCTTGGAGCATTTCGAGAGCCCTGGCCCAGCACTGCGCAGTCCTGACCAGGCATGTGTCTGAGCTGCAGGTTCTCACCATGGACTGAGCAGAGTGGCCTGGAACAAGGCATCCCCTGGGTCCAAGGAGCAGCGGCCGCAGAGACACTCACACCTGGTGCTCAGCGGTGGTAACAGATCCGTGTTTCCTTTGTGGTTTGGGGAAATTGCTTCTTTGACTTTGAGACTTTGGGGTGTCCCAACCCAGGCAGTGATGGGTGGTGGGAACACAGAACCAGCAGGCGCAGGGACAGCTTGGCCTATGGGGAGACGCACAGCTTGGATGCAGCTGTGGAGTGAGTTTGGGAGCTGTTCACTTGGAGACCAGCTCTAGTGCCAAGGCACCTTCAGAGAACCTCAGGAGTGTTCCTTTAACCAGAGGAACCTGCCCAGGCAGCCCACATCCCTGCCACTCGCCTTCAGCCCTGGGCTACACATGCCTGGATGCTGAGTCACCTCTGCTGAGCAAATTCCACAGTGGCACAGAATGCCAAACACCTGCCCCTGGGCCTGCCTGCTCAGGTGAAGAGCTCTGGTATGTACATGAAGGGACAGGGGCTTGTCAGGTGTGTTCATGTGCCTGGTAGACACAGGGCAGATGGGTCACAGCCTGGTGATGAAAACAGCCTGAAGCCCATGTGGCCTGTGACACTTCAGAGTGCTCCAGTGACCTGCTGTGGCCCACCTCCACTGTCCGACTCTTGGTGGCTCCACACAGGGAGTTGCTATGTCACCTCAAGGCCGTATAGCTGTACGTGCCACGTGGATGTTACCTGTGTGGCGCAGCTCACAGCTCATGTCCCCAGCCTTCCCTGAAATTCACAGCATCTAGTGCCTGCTCCAATCATAGCCAGCTCTCTGCTCTGGCCTTCCTTTAAAGGATCTTCAGAGCTGAGTAGACAGAACTGTGGGAGCCTGTCCACAGACGGTCCGGCCTCTGCCCAGTAGGTACGTGGAAAGACATCTGGATTAGCAAACATATCATAGGTTAGGTAGCTACGCTTCAGCAGCAGCCCTTGCCTGTGGCCCCTGGAACAAGTGTAGGGGCAGCGTCTTACTCCGTCCGCTCTCATCTCTGCTGTGTGTGAGCTCCGAGAGCCTGCCTACAGTGTGCAGATGGACTTGAAGGAACCGGGAATTCTGCTCCTTGTGGAGCTGGCGTCCACCCAGGTGTCCCCTAGATGACACTGCAGCAGACCCAGGCGGGAGCAGAAACTGATCCCACAGAGGTAAAGCCGGTAAGTCTGTCCCCTTCCAGGTGAGAAGATGGTTACAGGTTGTTACCAGCTTAAGCAACCAGTCACGTGCGAGTAAAGTGTAGACTTGTTAAACAGAAGGGCAGGTGAAGGGAGGAGACGCTGTGTACAACCCAAAGGCAGCTGCCAGTCCAGAGCCCCCGGGATTCCCTGGTGGTCACTCTCAGAAACGGGGAGCAGATGGGAGGACAGAGACAGGAAGCAAGCCAGAGCCAAACACAGACAGACAGGAGGCAGAGACAGAGAGACAGAAAGTAGAAAGAGAGAGAAGCAGGAAGAGACACACACACA
Source organism: Acomys percivali (assembly GCA_907169655.1). Classification (NCBI taxonomy): domain Eukaryota; kingdom Metazoa; phylum Chordata; class Mammalia; order Rodentia; family Muridae; genus Acomys; species Acomys percivali. Next base: position 116,475,657 of record OU015750.1, read on the forward strand.
GGGCAGAGATGGGGAACCTAGGAGAGGAAATAGAAGTAAGGAGAGAGGGAGAGACAAGAAAAGAGACAGGCAGACAGAGACGAGGAGAGAGACAGAATCAGGAAGGGAGAGACAGGCAAGGAGAGGGAGAGGCAGAAAGAGACGGAGGAACAATCAGAGAGAGACAGAAGGAGACAAAGACAGAGAGACAGACAGAGGGAAAGACAGGAGACTGGGCTGCCGTTCCCCCGTCTGACCCAGTGCAGAAAACACGGGCCTCAAACCCCTTCGTTCCTCTGTTGTTGTGGAGCCACGACTGTCCTTAGGGTCAGCGACTAAGAGACAAGTGCAGCAGGCCACCACGGCGTGATAGCAACTTCTTCAGACTCCAGAGGGTGGGGAAGAGAGAAAGGCAGGGAGATGAAAGGAGGCGCAAAGGCAGAGACGAGGAGGGGAGAGTCCTTCGGCCTTAGCTGTCATAGGGACCTTTTGCAGAGCTGTTCCTTTGTCAGCGCACAGTGACAGGAGCCCATTCAGCTGGGGGGCCAGAGGAATGGTCCATGCTCCATGACCTCCCAGGCAATACCCTAAGCTGCGTCCTCAAAGCAGTAGTGACCGTAACAAAACATCCAAATGGCCCACAGACCACTGGCTGGTTCACATCTGTCCTGGGGACTCTGAACTCCCTACCCAGAGGCACCTTGAGTTGGTTAGTCAGATCGGCTTCCCAGAGCTTACAAGGAAAGCAACAGGTTCCACGGATCTCTGTGTCTTAGGTTGACTGTGTGATTGTTGCATGGGCCTCTGTTTTAGAAGCCACTCTGAGAGCATTTCCCTGACAGCTGCCCTCGCACTGCTCCCTAAGACCCAGTACAGGCGAGTCCCATAGAGAGTGCTAGCATGCCCAACACACACACACACACACACACACAAACACACACACAAACACACACACACACACACACACAGATGTATCTGCACAGTTCACAGTCTCATACATATGCAAGTACATAGTCTCACATGTATACACATAACTGTGATAACTGTGTGTGTGTGCTCACCTTATACATATGTTTATGTATACACACACATACACGGGCATAGGACCACACTGTGTATACAAGTATGTGCACAGACACAATGCCTTTCCTGTACCCACGTAAACACAAGGGCCCATTATCACACGTGGCGCATGTATATGCATGTGGTCCAGCATTACTGTACCCAGCCTCCAGCAGCATCCAAGGGATGAGAGTGTTAGGCCCTTCTTGAGGCCAGCTTACAGTAGGTGCTTCTGCATTCCTTGCTGATGAGGCCCCCAAGGCTACCAGCTGTAGCCAGGAAGCACTACCCCCCCCCCGACGGCACACCCTCTCCTTGGATGCCCACCTAGTCTTTCCTCAGGTTTAGTGGGAAGGTCACAGCACAGAAGCACACAACAAGGTACCCCATTACCCCTGGAGATGACAGCAAACTTAGTCAGCTCCTCCACTGCCCATGTCCTACTGCATGGGGCCCGAGAACAAGGACAGCTGGTCAGGTAAGCTGGACCTATCTGCAGCTGCTCAGGTGGACACACACCCCTTCTCCCCATGGGCAGGCCTGCTGTAGGTTCAGGGCTTCTGTCCCACCTGGGAGAGCAGGACCCAGCCTCCCTCCTCTGCAGCCTGCAGTGCAGGAGATGTGACTGGCTTCTGCGTGCTGGGTGTGTCTGATGCTAATTTTCAGGAGTATGCCCAGTTCACTTTAAAGCCTGTTTTATGATGCGTCAACAGCCTCAGATCACAGTAGCCCAAACAGCCCAGTAAATATTTACATAAACCTGGGCTCCACTGGGGTTCTCCTCTTCTGTCTGGTTGACGGGCCTCTCAGCTGACTGTTTGGCTGGTGGACCCCTCCTCTGTGTGGGTGACTGAGAGTCGGGGGAGGCTTGGGTCTGGGTCAACACTCTCCATGATGCTCTCCTGCACAAGACTGTGACTTCCAAAGCTCAGGGAAGCCCATGGCATGCAAACATGTCGGAGTGACCCTGAGTTTTGATTCTCTAGAAACAGCAACAAAACACCTCAGCAAAGCCGTGCTCCTCCATATGGTCATCATACACACACGTGTTGTACACTGATGTATTAAACATTCTAAATCTGTGTTCCATGTCCTCGCTGGCTGGTTCCATGCTCTCATGTTGTGGCACTCAGAATTGGGTCTGTTGAGGCTCATTGCCCCATCCCTAAACATTCCTATATTATAATGACTACTAGGAGGTCACAGCACCATTGAGAAGGCATTTTGGTTGACATCCGTGTGGACTGGTTCCACGTACATCATGGCCAACGCTAGAGACCCCTGAGGCACTTGTCCCTAAATCAGGAAATAAAAACTCCTGTCAAGCCACACTACATATAGCTCTGCAAACAGTATTTGCTGTACACAGGGAAAGTGTGTTTCTAGAATGGAGACAGGTGAGAACTACAGTGAATCCACCACAGAAGTAGGATAGGCACGGGTATCACAGCGTACTCAGGCCTCGCACCTAAGAGGCGGGCATCACCCACAGTCTGCATGAGGCCCGTGTATACTTGTCAAACAACCTGCGCTCCAAGGTTGATGTAGTCAGCAGTCAAAGGTAAGCTGGAGAATGCGTCTCTCCCATCCACCTCAACAGACACAGCTCTTGGCGTCAGGCACTGCCCACTTCAACAGGGACATCTGGCTCTAAGTGCTGCGGCTGAACAGAGCCTAGATGCTTAACGAAAGGAGTAGACCCGTTTCCTGACGGTAGAGGTCCCGCTCTACTGAGTCAGATTCCCTGGCAAGGACTTAGCCCATACGGGACCGTTTAGACTGGTGACCTGAAACGAGGCCCCTATTTGCGGGAGGTTGGCAAAAGCCTTAGACAACGCCATGCGAGGAGAGGAGGAGCAGGAGCAGGAGGAGGAGGAGGAGGAGAGGAGGTTGTCCCAGTGTGGCTGTGCACCTGCGTACACAACGCCGGGCATGGATGAGAGCATGGATAGGCTAGCATAGGTTCATAGCATGTGGTTTGGGGGCCCAGAAGATTCCTGGTCGCCACAGCCTCCTAGAAAACAGAAGTGAGTCAGGCGGGCAGCGAGCTAGAACAGAAGTTGGCAGCGGCAAACTCTACCAAGTGCCCGGCTGCTCCAAGGGCTTCGGCCGCCTCCATTTATTTACTCTTCTCCTCTCTATCCTGATTTAGAAAGTGTACCCTGGGGGTTCAGGCAGCATGCTCCTGCCAGGGAACCACCCCCTTCAGGAATGTTCTCCAGCAGAGACTCGTGCCAGGTTTGCTGACGGCACAGGGCCAGCCTGCTGCCAGCTCTGGGCCTGTGAGTTGATGATCCTCCTTGCACCCAGGTGCCCAGCCTTTCCCTACTCTTCAATAGTGCCAACCTGTATGTGGACTCCGGTCACAAAAGGACGCGCAGTTTCTGGGTTTTAGGGCTTCAGCGAACTTCAGACAGGCCAGTAAGATGAGGCATCCCGGCTGCCCATGTTTGACAAGAGCCCCTTCCTGTCAGGTGCACGGCTCTGTCCAGCCCAGATGGACAGTCCAATCAATATTATTTTTGAAATAAACATGGAGGCTGTGCCCACCCCTCAGGCTACTGGGAGCATCTCCATCTATAGAAAAGGGTCAGGTACTACGACCCCCCCCCCCATGCCTAGGACAACAGGAGCAGCCTCCTCGGCCTGTTGATTCCCGTTACAATTGTGGATTTGTACAATCTGGGGTAAGAACCCCATCTTCAAGGCTGGCGTGGATCCCCAGGGCGCTCTTACTGCGCCTAGAACATGCCATCATGCCTTCTCCTGGGGCTCAACGCCGGGATGCTATTCCTACTTAGGAGAAGCATCTGACCCAGAGTGAGCCTTGGCCGATGGGCTGGCACTGAGCTCTCCCGTGGACCTTAGACAGTGAAGTCAAGCCAGATATATCCAGGTGCCTGTTCTGATGCGGCCCATGAGCAAAGTCTTTTACAACTTTAAATGCTAAAAAGCGAGGAGAGAACGAAATGTATTAATGGGACCATGTGAAAATTACCTGCCATTGCAATGTCGTCATTCACAGAAAGAAGCTGCGCTCAGTTTTTTGCCTGCCTCTACCGAAAAGCTGCAGGTTCATACCTGAAAGAAAGTGCTTTCCTGCCCTTCAAGCCAATACCCTCCAAGGGCCGACTGGTGGAGGACCCTGGGGCTGGACTGAAGTGAGCTCCACCCACTACTCAGAGGGAAACCTGCTGATTGGACCTTGCAGCGGAAACAGGAAGTGGGGTTGGGCACCTTGGAAAAAAAGGAAGCCACATCTACCTCCTGAAGGATAAGATCAGATGGCAAGAAGCCATCGCAACCCCACCTCACAGGCAGAGATCACGAGGTATGTCCTCAGTTTAAGGACATAAAACCAAATTCAGGACAGATGCCGCCTAGAAGATGGACCCCGGCTTCTCCCTTCCAAACTCCCAACCTGGGTGGCGCTCACCCTCTGCCACCTGGAGACAGACCCACTTGCTTCCGCTGGCAGGACTGTGGCCGCTGCACAGTGAATTAATATTCTGAGCAGCCCACACTTAAACCTGGAGGAGAACTCCTGGGCCATAACCCACACACACTAGGAATGGACTGATAGGGCAGAGGTTGCAGCTGCTCAGACAGGTCACCCGTCAGACCCCAACGCTGTGCCCCACGGGTCCTCCATCTTGCCCCAGCCATGCCTGTCCCGTTCACTGGGGGGGGGTCTTCTCACAGTGGTGTCCCCCTCAGGACATTAGCAGGCAACAGCGTCTCTCAGGACCCTTAGGAGAAAGTGGGTTGAGCGTCAACACTGTTGCTCTCTTTGCTTCCTGACTGACTGCAGATGCCATGTGACCAGCTGTTTTCTTACACTTCTGTTGCCATGGTTCAACCGCTATGACAGACTTGTACCTTCAAGCTGGGAGCCCAGATAAACCAGCCCTTCCTTACGTTGCTTCTCTCATTCCTGTGATTAAAACAAAAAATAAAAATAAAAATAAAAACAGCAAAAGTAGCTAATACCACACTCCATAGAGTCCTAGGGAAATGAAAACACATCTTCCATCATAAAAAGCACATTTAAATTGATCAGTTATTACATTGCTATTAATTTATTTAAACACAATTTCACCAATATTCTTATCACTTCGTCACCTAGCCACGTTGTATTCCGTTTCCTTAGCTTTCAATGTTAGTATAAGAAAACCCCATGGCTTGCCGACACAAGACCACAAATTACTCTACTTCATCTGATTTCTGTGTGTATTAAAGCACACAGCCGCTGTGCACTCAGCTTACTCTTTCAGGTTGCAAAGTCTCCTTGGATAGCCTGTGAAACCATCTGCGAACCGCATCTCCTGCACCAGCCTCTATTAACACAGCCCTTGGCGACTGAGGCTCTCCTTCAGAGGATGGTGAATGAGAGACTTCTCCCAAGTCGGGTGCAGCTTCCGGCATCCTCAGGCATCCAGGGGCTCACAAGTGAGTTGGTGTCCCTGTGCAATCAGCGCTAAAGCTGCATTGGATGAAGATGAGCCTGGGTCATCTCCACGCCCATATCTGCCCCAGTAGCTCTTTGGTGATGTCTTGGCATTCACATGGAGAGACTCGGCCCTTTATAAAAGCAACAGTATTAAAATGCAGTGCTTAGTAAGTATATTTTCGGTAGGTAGAGGTTAAAGTAATCATCTCTGTCCCTTCCAAAGTCCCTTGTTGAGACATGCAGGGGGCCTCCTTGGTCCCTTCCCCCAACTCCTAGCATCACACACGTACAGACACCCCAGAGAGACATGTGGACAATCAACTTATAATGAAAGTAACCGGTGACAAGTGTGCATTGAGAAGATGGCCTGAGGACTCCCTAGGCACCCCCTGCCCCCCCCCCCGCCGGAAGTCCGTGCCTCGTGGGGCCCCCAGAGTGTCTCCAGCTTTCACCCTTTCCGGTCTGTCTACCACCTCCTCTGCAGAAAGGCCGGGAGCCAGCCACCCAGGACAGTCCTAGTTCCTGACAAAGGGCCAGGAATTTCCGCCTGCCCTGCAGCGTGGTTTCCCACAAGCATTTGGTCACATCCGCCCTCCTCAGTTTTCCGCCTAGGGTTCTGTTCAGTTTTGCAACTTCTCCCATGTCCCCATCCTCCAAGCCTGTCTCCTAACTTTCCAGAAAAAGAGATACATTATGAAAAGTCTTGTTTATCTTAGCTAAATATCTCAATTAAAACATTCCATTCTGATGGCGCGACACAAAAGTTGGCACCTTTCAGCCTGTGCGAAGCAGCTGGCCTGCCTGTTGGGGCAGCACTGACACAGGCAACGGCTTCAGGTTCCTGGTTCCAGACCCAGAGGAGGGAAACTGTCCCTCTGTGACTGGAGGTAGTGCTTCCACGGGGTGGGGGTGGGGGGATGCGGAGACACCCACAGAGTTCTGACAGCCACATTGCTCCCAGATCTGACTCCGCTGAGATCCTATGGAAAGATCTCAGAACGAGGCTCCATGTCCATCAAGACTGTCCACTGCCACAGCTGCCTGGGAAGCAGGTGTCCAGACCAAGGACTTAAGGAGCAAATGGGTTCTCAACCTGACTAAGGCTCTTAATGGGGGCCCACTCCAAACATGCTCTCTATGACACCGAGACAGCATAGACCAGAAAACACTACCTAAGGCTGCTGCGTACGCCCAGCACAGAACATGAAACCCAAGCTTCCAACTGCAGACAAAGCTCTGCCTGGCAATGACATGGAAGGTGCCAGACCCCTTTTCCTGGATCCTGTTGATGAACATGCAGAGTAACGTGGAAGGAGGTAACCCCGGAGACAAGAATACAGCCTTGTTGGGCTCAGGACTGACTACGGTGAGAACATGACTCCGGTGTCAGGTAGAATCCCCAGAAGGTCTTAGGGGAGAGGCATAGAGGGAGCAGGCTTCCAGAAGTCAGAGGAAAGGAACCTATCCGAGAGGATGTGCCTAGGAGCCCTCAGCATCGGAAAATGGTCAGGCCGGAGAGAAGCTGTCTGGACAGTCAGCATAGCTGGCAGCCACTCTAGCTATGAAGGAAAGGTGTTCTCGGGGCAAGTGCCACCTGGCATAGGGATAAAGTTAAAGAAAATGTGTGAGTACCCACACCTACAGTCCTTAGGTCCCACCTCCTCAGTAGGAGGAAGTCTTAGCCCTCATGTCCTATTTTAAATGCATTAAGGAAGTGGACAACTCACCCCCCAGCAGATTTTCTTGAAGACTAAAGGCATACTTCATAAAACATGGCCACCTGGAGCCCCTCGAGAGTTTGTCATGCCCCATTTACCCAACCCATGGCAAGCCCAAGGGAGGCTTGAGGCATCACAGAATAGCACATGCAAGAATTTCCTCAGCTCCCTCATGTGAACGGAGTTAAAGGTGGAAGCAAAAGCTAGTCTGTGTTCTTGGCGCAGATCATGTTAATTCCTTGACAGCAGAGCCTCACTTTCCGGTACCCACACTCAAACTATTTTTAATTATGTCAGATATGTTGCTAATCTTTATTTTTTTTACACTTAAAAAAAGATTTATTATGTATACAGTGTTCTGCCTGCTTGTATCCCTGCATGCCAGAAAAGGGCACCAGATCTCATTATAAATGGTTGTGAGCCACCATGTGGTTGCTGGGAATTGAACTCAGGACCTCTGGAAGAGCAGCCAGTGCTCTTAACCTCTGAATCTCTCCAGCCCTCTATTTTTGCATTTTAAATAACCTTAGTCACAAAGAGGAGTTACAAAAAGGTGGGTGTCCTTCCTTCCAGATTAAAGAGTCGCGCAGTCCAGCCTTGGTGGGACCAAAGCCTTGATTGAGCCTCAACTCACATGTGGTGCAGTCAAGCCCTTAGGGTGTGGGGAAAGTTTAAGGAAAGTCAAAGAACACTTGCCAGGGAATCACAAACACAACACCTGCCTACTGGCTTAGAGGAGAACCTGTGGGACCAGAGGCGGCAACAACCACCACAGCTGGTCAGGGATGCTGGCAGATGCTGGTCCTAGGGAACATGTGGCTAGGAAAGAGGCCTGTGCCACAGCCATGGGACCTGTGGCCCCTGTGTGGCCTCCACATTCATGGGGGCCTGTGTATCACAGAGCCCTGTACCTCACCAAGTGTGAGTTCCAGGAGTCCTGAGTTTCCAACAGCTTGCCACGTGCAGGCTGCCGCCTCTCCCTCCTCTGCCGTTTCTTTCTGATATCTATACATGTAGCCACCTGTGCTGAGGTTGTATTAGGGGACTCTGTTTCCCGGTGTCTCTGTCTTGCTGATATCCCCTGTCTTTCCTTCTGTTTGAAAGACAGCAGCGTGCAAGTAGGCCTCGTGGCACTGACTGCAGAGGCACAGGACAGGCACAGATCTCAATGTGCCAAAACTTGATTGTTGGTGGAGTTTTGGCCTCTGCTCTCTGAGCTTTTCCCCAGGACCACATGTGAAGAAACAGCCCTGAATCGGCAGCCTTTGCTTGCAGCCCGGCGGCAAGGTTATAAAGATTGTCACCTTGTGGTGACACAGGCCAGTGGCTTCTCCAGACGCTTTTCCGAGACGCAGAGGATGCCACTAAGAATGCTCTCACACACAAGCGAGTTCTCCAGGAGAAGGGAAGAGGCAAAGAGGCAGCCTTGAGGCTGGGTCATGTGACACTCAAGCAGCTCACCTGCCACAGCCCTTAATGCCCTGGAAGAACATCCCTGTGGGCAATTCCTAGTGAGTGTCCTTCAGCAGGCTGCCCACAAGCACGTGGGAGGCTTGTGGGTTCGCAGGTTCTCAGGCCTTGGTGGTTGTCCTGGTGACCAAGCCCTGGCAGGATCTTACAAGTTGATCATCCATGTTTCCACCAGTGTGGTTCACCAGAGCCACCACTGAAGCTGGGACACTGTGGGAGCCCCTACAGTGCCCTGTCCCAGCCAGATAACGCTTGGGCCGGTGGCTCCTGTGAGCAATGCAGGCATCAAAATGGCTGGGCCACAGCTGGGGCAGAAAAAATGGAAAGTTCTAGGTCAGCCTGAGCTACAAAGTGAAACCAGGGGAGTGGGGGAAAGGGGTGCAGTGGAGAACGTCCCCTCAATGCCTTAGTTTCCTTGTGAAAGAGGATCTGTTTTATTGGGTCCTCATGAGGATAATGCTCAAAACAACCCTAATTTAGCATCTAGCTCTTAGTGCGTGGGGTAAAATGATAGTCACCATGGTGAGCTCAAAGGGCTGCTCTCTTCCTGAATTCAAAATAGAGGCACGTGTCAGAATGCAGTGTGCCTCCCTTCATGGGCAGAGAGCTCTTGGCCAGCATGGCGTTCTCCCTCCCCATCCCCACTTGGGCCCTGAAGCTTGTCAAGCCGGCTAACCACACCATGCCCACACTCCGACAAGAGCTCAGATCTCAGAGGCCTCATAAGTGTCTCCAGAGGGTCAGCTTCCCAGAGCTCTCTGGTGGGTTGTGACTTGAACGCTTCCTAAACAGGCACAGGTTGACCTGGAAAGGACAAAGCTACCAGGCTCTGGCCTATGCAGTCACCAAGCTAGGTAGTCCTCAGCCGGAAAACCGTGCTGGCACATGAGGGTGAGTGTTCCCTTGATGCTCAGGAATTGGTGGTTCCACGTTGAACTTTCTTGGAATCCAAGAGCGGAAGTCTGCTGGGGAGTTCCCAGGGCTTCCCAAAAGTGTCCTGCCCCTAATCCCTACTTGAGGAAAACCGTTGAGAAGGGAAGTTCCGGACCCTGAGAAGGGTGGCTGGCCTGGACTGGCTGAGCATCTGACGAGAGACAGAGAGTCTTCCAGGCATCTGGAACATCTTAAGAGTTCAGGGCGTTGGCCAGACTTTGTGTTTGTACACAGACGATATCTCATCTAAGCTCCTGATGCAGCCTACGTCAGCCTCGGCTGGACCAGCGTCCTCACAGGCAACAGAAGCTCAGGGCTTACCCTACTGGCTAATTCCTCTTTGCCTAATTAAGTCAAGGTGCTTCTGCACACATGAAATGTTCCACTAACGTGCCAGCTTACTCGAGCCAGCTGGGAGCGGCTGGGAACTTAAGTGCCCCATCCCTAGCCTGAAGGCTCCCATCCCAGAACCGGCAGGCCAAGAACCTGGGACCATCTCCAGCATTTGGTGCATGGCAGACACTGGACAGAGGAGGCGCCAGCGAGTTCTCAGCCACTGAAAGGAGATGAGGCATCAACTGGGACACGACGACCCTCTTGAAGGGTGACCATTGTGGGTTCTCTCGGTTTGTTTCCCTGGTCCACAGGCTGAGAGGCCACGTCCCCTTCTAGGTCTCTATAGGATGGATCCCCTGGGGGTGGGAGTAGGCATGTGGTATAGGGATCTTGCCTAGTGATGCATGTTGCTCTTCTTAATATTGGTCAGCCTGAGAAAGAGTCAAAGACTATTTATTCTTTGCACCCAGAGAAAGTCCAGCCCTTCAGTAGAGCCCAACTCAGTAGGCATATGAGCCACTGTGGAGCAAATAGCCCCATGTAGCAACCAATCCAGGCCCTGCTCCCTTTACCCTCAGGGCACCATACAGGGGTGGCTGGGAGAAAAGAGCTGAGCGTTCACCCGGGGCCTGCACAGCGGGATGTACTCAGAAATGGGCAGTGCCTGGTGCCAGTGCTTTCTGCACACAGGGTAAGAGTCCCAGGATGACCACAGGAATTCTTCATGTCCTATGAAAGTCCCAGGCAGCTTTCAACCACAATACCTCCAAACTATCAGTGGGCACACTGCCTCATGGAAGACCGACAGGCAAGCCTGGGACAAGGAACGCAAGTCTACAGAGGGTAAGTAACAGGAGTGGTAGGGCAGTGGCACCCGGGTCCCTCTGCTATCTTTGAATCTCTAGTATTGACCCATCTAGATACTGCTATGACAGAGTCCAGATGGGGGCGCAGGCTAGCAGGAGGTGAGTCACCCTCAGTCCAGCTCGGTCTTTTCCCTTCTCAAGTGCACAATGTGTGCACTGGCTGCTCTTCTCAAGGGTGATGTGCTATAAATAGATTAGAATGGTAATGCTGGACTGCACCCTCTGGTGGGCCACACCCTCTGCTGGGCCACACCCCCTGCTGGGCCACACCCTCTGCTGGGCCACACCCTCTGCTGGGCCACACCCCCTGCTGCCTGTCAAGGATCTCCAGCTCCCTGAGAGAAGGGTGGTACCGCTCTTGGGGTTTGCTGGGTAGCAGCAGTGTCCTGCCTCCCTCTTTCCTGAGGTCTCTGGGCCTCCTTGAGAACAGGTAGCACCCCGGTCCCTCCATGTCTATTCCCGCAGAGGAGGCCTCTTGTCCCCAAGCTATGGAGGATCCACTTCTTCCTATGAGTTTGTTTCGCTCATGAAAACTGGGCGTTGCCCTTCTGCATGAACTACTGCACAGGGTACTCACAGTGGAATGCCTCGACTTTAACAGGAGGATGAGCACTGGACATCAAGGTTACAGCACTGTTTTGTGCTGTGTTCATTCGACAGAATCGTTATGATCAAAACGATTAAATAAAAGTTTAAAACACCGGAAACCTATTGAGGAGAAACCTTAAAGAGGGTTATTTTTTCTTTCCTGTATTTCAACTAAGATGATGATGAATACAGTTATGATTATGAAAATAAGGAGTGGAAACAGATGTTCGCTAGGGCCTACAGAGTGAGCGAGCAGCACAGCACTGATCTGAGCTGCCCCACTGGCCTCAGCCCTGCTGGAAAGTTGGGGGCTGCACTGGGCCCATTCCCTACCCTGCACAGAATCCACACTTTTGCATCATCACCGCTGGCAGATGGTGTCCAACCATCTGGATTTTCTCTCTTCCTATCCCAGCTGCTGGTCAGTACAGACCACAGAGTGCAAGGCTGAAGGACTGGAGGAAGTGTAGGGAGAGCGAAGGACAAGAGCCCATATCCAGGGACTCAGCTTGTTCACTTGTGACAAGACGGTGTGAGTCTGTACGTGTGTAGTGGGGCATTAGGAATATTTCCCTCTCATTCTGATTATGGACATTGTCCCCACAGATAAAGAACAAGTAATGGATTAAAATCTACCTGTGAGTGTTTCCGAAGCAGAGAGAAAGAACACTTTCCAAACAAAACACGAGGTTCAGGCCCTGTGTGCATCAACACGGAGCGAGACAGGTCCTCGGCTCTGAAATCCAATGTTTAAAGAAAAGTCTGAAGCCTCTTCTACTCAAGGCAAGGCCTTAGCTTGGAAGCCCTGTACAATCAAGGGCAACATACATGTTATCTGTTGCACAGTAACGCAGGGTAAACATCCCCATTCCAAAATGGAGGAACAGAGAGCAAGAAAAGACTAGACCAAAGCAAGAGAGAAACCCTACCGGAGCAAAGGCTGCACCTGAAGCATCATCTCCAGCATCCAGGGCCCACGGTGACGTCATATGGGCCGGGGCTGCAGCACACTCGGAGTCTGTCTCCCTCCACTCGGTGTCCACAGCTTCCCCCTCAGCAGATGTTCGCTCTTGGCAGCATCCTGGGGTGACTGCTGAAACTTGGACTTGGCCTTCGCAGCTTCGTTCCTTGTCTCCTTAGGGTCTCCCGACAGGCTCCAGCCCTGCCACACGTTCCTGGGCCTCATCAGCTTTTTCTGGAACTTTGGTGCAAGCCACCCCTCCATGACTTCATGACTCTTACACTCGGCATGCCTGCAAAATCAGCTTCATGTGGATGTTTCTGGGCCCCGCTTTACAACAGCGACAAATGGCCTCAGAACACCTGCCCTAATGAATCTGGGAAGACACTTCCCTCTTTGGAGACGGTGTGACCACATTCAGAGCAATTCTTTCCCCGTTAGTATACCATCTCTTAGTTGCGCTAAAATCTAATCAAGTTTGACAAAATCAACCAGCATATGTGTCCATGACTGCCTTCCTCCACCACAGGAGTCCCCATGCCGTGAGTGCCTTCCTATTTCTTACCCTGGCTGCACCATTCATGAACCCTGCCAAGCCACTCCCTGGCACATCCTTCTCGCCAGGATCATAGCCCCAGCGTTGCCATTAGCAGATATGGAAAGTGAAACTTGATTGTTTCATCCTGTTCCCTCAGCCACAGTACCTTCCAGGGTCCAGCCAGAGTCCCAGAGTCCTCAGACTAGCTTTGACCCACCGAGATGGGCAATCTTCCTCTTCTTGCCCAGTGGCATCCTGGGGCCCTAAGGTTGCCCCGTAACATCTCACTGTAGCACGTGGGGCTCAGGCTCCACAGCTTGTAGGAGTTCCTATGGGGCCCTGTGTGTTTACAGGGACCATGGGAGCTAGGCTAGGCTCTTCCGAAGGCTTGTCTACCCACCCCCTTGCAGGCCAAGCCAGCCAGCCAGGAGTCTGAACGGGCATCTCCAAGCAGGTTCAGCTGTAACCCTGAATCACCTCAGGGCGAACGGGCATTTCCCAGCACCCTGCTGTCTTGCTGCCCACATAGGTTTTTTTTTTTGTTGTTTTTGTTTTTTTTTCTTCCTTCCAAATACTCTGTTCTCCTTTTCCTCCTTTCCTGTCATGGGACACCCACTCTTACTAGAAAGGACAGCAGGGAGACTCACCTACCAAGTAGGTAAGTCAGCGCATCCATGTCTGAGCCTGGACAACAAGCAAGCAAGCCTTTGCCACCTCTGCTACCTGCCACTGTCTAAACCCACCTCTCTCCTCTCCTCTCTCTCTCTCTCTCTCCCCTCCCCCCCCCAACCTAAATGCTGGCATAGCTGGTCTGGCCCTGAGGAGCATGAGACTAGGGCCCCTGTGGAGAAAGTGCCAACACCACCTACCCTGAGCACCACTGCAGGCAGGCAGTGCCAGGGACTGTCCCAGAAAACTCCACTGCCATCCCCAGAGCATCATTGTGTAGACACAGCAGGCTGGATGCTGCTGCCAAGGAACACTCATCATTGTCCCTGAGTACCAGTGTGCAGACATGCCATTCCTCCTTCACATGAGCCCCACCTACAGAAATTAAAAACCTGCCTCTGGAAAGGAATGAGGAAGCGATTTCTCCACAAAGCCCGGGAGCAGGTGACAGAAAGCGTGTAGCCCAGAGCCACTTGCTGAGGCATGTGTGAATGTGAGTAGGCAGTGAGGCGAGGCCAGTGCCTTCGGTGCACAGGTAAGAGGGAGCCTCAGGTGGAAGTCCATGGTGAGTCTATCCCTGAGGTGCCTTGTGTGGCTCTGTTTCCAGAGAGATTAATATAGCAACATGCGAACGCATGCCTTTTGAGAGTTCTTCTATTCTCCCATCCATGACCAATAGGACCTACGGAGTGCACGACCCCTCCTATCAAGCCACTGTCCTCAGCCAGAAACTCCATTGCCATCCCCTAGTGAGTATGTAAGGATGCTAGTGACGAAAACTGGGGATAGGCTGCCTGGGCAACTCTCAGGTGTCCTTGTTTCTGGGAATCAGGCTGAAGGCAGAGAGGGGGGAATAGCCAGCCCCCGGCTCCCTAAAGAGTTAAATCCTTGAGTCAGAAGCTACCATGCCCAGCACCTCCCATTTGCTCTCATGCAGTGCCCCAAGCTCACCCAGGTCTGTGCCAAGGGACAATGTTAGGTGTGTGGGACGGGGAACGGAGCTCACCGGTGCGCATATCCCCCACGTCTTGCATCTCAGCCAAGCGTTGACTGGCCACCAATGGCAAGACCCACCCCTCGGTTGCTCTGAGAGAGGCAGCAGTTCCACATAAGGACGGATGGGTTCTAAGCAATAACTAAGTCGGAGACCATTATCACTTCTAATGAGAAAAACGTCCGTCCCCGACAGCTGCTGATGTTGGTTCAGCCCTGGGCCCCGGACTGTCGTTCAGGTCACCTGTGTTTTCCCACGCCGTGGTCTGTTAACTCTCGAAGGCCTATGCCTCTCACAGGACGAGTGCCCTGGGGAGCTGTGGGGCCATGTAGGTCAGGAGGCAAGGACTTTTTCAGTCTCATTTAGACCAGTGCTGGGCACACTTCACGGCCACACCTCAGACCAAGAGGTGGAAAGTGATGCCCAGAGTGACCAGTGCTGACTGCTGCACTGTCTGAATGGGACAGGGAGCTGCTGTTTGCAGGGAGGCATGAACAGGTCATGGTCACAATAAGACACGAGTCACCATCTGCATATTAGACGGTTTAGTTGTGGCAAAGTCTCCAGCATTCTGATCCCTCCAGATACCCACTTGGGGCCAGAGGTAGGTGATCAGGGCCCCGTCTCAGTCTGAGGACCCAGTGTCGGGCAGGCTGTGCTTCTGAGAGGCCGGGTCTGCCCTAGCTACAGTATTGGAGGGAAACTACAGCTCAGTGTCCTCAGGCCTGTTACCTGTGATGCCCTGTGACATCTCACAGGTGACAACACCAACTGATGGAGAAGTCAAGTGGAAGTAACCATGCTTCCCCGCGGTGTGTGTGGAAGCACCTGTGCGGAGTCAGAAGGTCAGGACTGGACTGTGACGTACAAGACCCTCCTTGTCAATGCCTTGGAAAGGCACAATGGAGGGCTCTAGCCAGAGCCAGTGTGAGGAAGCATGCCGGAAGTCCTCACCCGGAGGAGTACAGCCGTGACCAGGGTTATTTCAAAGCCTCAGAAGAAGATTATGGTTAACCCTGACCCCATGGTCACTATGCTGTGAGTGCCTTATGGTCAGGATTGGTGGGAATCAGCCATTGTGTCCGTGCTAGGGAGGAGACCGACTCACAGAAGAGGAAGGACCTGCAGACCACAGCACGGCTAACTTATGCCTTCACAATTCACCAAAGACTGACTCTTTCAGCTCTTGCAGATAAGTCCTCGGTGGGGCTGCAGGGGTTTTGCTGACCGCATTCCCTCTGCGGCCAGCCCGTCTCTTCTTCCATCCCTGCCCCTCTTCGTCGTCCTCTCCATCCCTCCCAGTTCTTCTTGTCCTTCAGCCATCTCCATCCCTCCGCCTACCCCAGTTCCTTCTCCCTTCATCTGTGCCTGCCTCTTCCTCCCTATTCCGTTCCTCCATCAAACCCTGTCCCTACCTCTTGCTTCTTGGTTTTGATCTTTAGATGACAAAAGGACCCTTCTAGCCTCATCCCTTTGCCACTCACACCAGCTCCTCTGCCCTCTGGCCCAGTGGGTTCTTGTTTTCCCCAGGCCTACATCTGCTTCCTCACAGGGCATGATCAAGCCACTGTGGGCGTACAGTGTCATGAGTGATTTTGGACTGCGCAGTGGACTTACTCTGTGAGGACTTTCCTCCTCAGAGAGGCGGGCGGCTGATTGAGTTACCATATTTCTATTTCGTGTGCCTCAGTGAGTCATTTGGCCCCTTGGAGAGCAACTGGAAAGGCCTTCATCAATGCATGCGAAGTCCTCCACTTGTCTGGGCAACTTGCTTATTCTTAAATTTACATCCACGGCGGATCCTGGACTCTGGGGTACGCAAGGCAGGGCTGTTTTTAATAGCTAGGTCTCCCTTCAAGGCTGAGTCCTCATGGCCTATAATTGCAGCTAGGCTAAGACTGTGGTTACACTGCAGGGCAAACCCACGGGCAGGAAGCTCCTACCTATGCTCCACTATTCCCTCCCCTCAATGCCTACTGCCACATAAGGGGCGATATAGGGACTCACCTCTATTAATGCCACCCTGCGATGCCCGACTCCCCTCGAGTGCTTTCAAAAACTGTGCTCCAGAAAAGCAATCTATTCTGCCTGAAAAAGTCGTCTCTCTGCCAGCAAGGAGATGGGGGTGCCCTTCAGGTGTACTTTCTATAAAGGACACTGCAGAAGCTCTTTAACACAAGTGGACCGGTCCATCTATTCTCCTGCATGGTGTGAAGCTCTTTCCTGGCCTGGACACATTTACTTCCCTAAAGTACAGATCTCCTGCAGCTGGTCCCACTTAACTATGGCAAAACAGGTCAGCCTCCAGCCTGGGAGGGCTGTGCTGCAGCTTCAGACACCGTCTGCATCAATAAGAGTATGGTCTGGCTTGTACCTCCCACCGCTCCAGCTCCACAGATCGGGCATGGTGGCCTAGTTAGCTGTGGCAGTCACCTTGCAGGCAGAGGGCTGTGCTGCTTGGTGACTTTTGTTTCCTAGACCACCTCAAGTCACCACTTGTCCCCGTATCCTCTGCCTACACAGCCTCAACTGTCCAACATCATATGTATGGGCTGCTGGGGTCACCTCTCAGTGTGGGGACATCCTGGTGGCACTGCCCTCAAAAAAAAAATGAGTAGGGTAATGCCAGGTGGGGACTCTAAGCAAATCAGACCTGCCAGTGCCATTGATCTAGGATCAGCAGGGTCCCTCCACCAGGCATCAGCCAGATAGGTTGAGTCTTGACCAAAATTCCACCCTTCTCCAACATCACCTGGCGCTCATTTGGAAACACCTGTAATAGATATGATTGGTTAATAGGTCCGTGACGGAGTTGGTCGTGCCTTAAGGAGACTGGCGCAGAGTTCTTACAAGGCACAACAGACGTGCATGGAGGACATACAGGGTGCAGCCGAGCAAGGCAACACAGGCCAAGGGACACTAGGGACTGAATCCAGGAGCGGCAAGTCAAGCCTCCAGCCAGAATGATCTAATGCCAACAGAGTGGCCTCTGCGGCCATATTCTCACCTACCAGCCTGCTTCCCTGCTGAAGACTGACCCATTGCAACTATTAGCCAGGTGAGCTGTCACACAAGACCCAAGGAGACACGAGGAGCATCTTCTGGAGCTCAGTTAATTCCTGAGGTTTTGGGTGTCTAGAAACTCAGGCGGCCTGGCTGGGGCAGCACAGCCTGGGAAAGGGGACTCAATCTGGACTTAGTTTTCACATCTATGGCTAAGCAGCCTGTGCTTGGCAGGTGACTTTTGGAAACCGGTTGGAAACTCTGATAAAACCCCTCATGGCCTTTACTTCTTAAAGTAGCTTTATTGGGCTGCCTGTCGTTAATTGATATGCAACAGGCAACACATATTTGAAGTATGAATTTCAGTGAGATTTGAAGTCCTAATGTACTTATGAACCCATGTGCTTTTTGTCTGGTAAATCGTTTTAAACTTCCTAGATGCTTACGTAAGTGGGTGGTACAGTTTATATTCTTTTTAAAATCTAGGTGCTTTCAGGAAATGTAGTGAACTAGGCTCGTCAATGTTAGATACCTCAAGAGTTGGCTCCTTCATGTGTAAAACCACTCGCCCATGTACGGAGGTGCCAAGATTTGAGTGTTCACCTGTTCATAAGCATTTGACTAGTTTCAAGCTTTTTCAAATAAGGTCACATGAATGTGCACGTGCTTTAATAGGCTCTACCCACTTTCCCTTCAGTAAACACTTCTGAGTGGGACTTCTGGATCCTGTCATTGCTGTATGTTTTATTTGCTTAAGGCTCTGAAAAAATTTTTTTTCCAAGGTAATTGTGGCATTTTCTCACTTCATTAACAGGCAGGGTAGTTCCAGATTGTCCACACGCTCTCATTTGCTGTGTTTGGAGTCTGTGTCTTAGCTGTTTGTTTCTGGGTCCCGTTCTGTTGACTTGTGTGTCTATTAAGATGTCAGGCCACTAGGCCTTGATGATGGAACTTCATGGCGGGTCTTTAATCTGGCTATGTGCGTCCTCCAGCTCTGCTCCCTTTTTGAAGGTCGTTTTGAGTGACCTGGGTCCTTGTCATTTCCACATGAATTCTATCATCACTCTCCTGTTCTCTCTCCCTTACCCCCTCCATCTCTTCACCCCTCTAACACACACGCGCGCATGCACGCACACTCTCGCGCGTGCACACACACACAATCACACACACACACACACACACACACACACACACACACACACACACACAC
>OU015750.1:116497378-116534277 GCA_907169655.1 Acomys percivali
CCTGCTTGGACCTGTGGTCAGTACATCCTACAGCCCTGCTTGGACCTATGGTCAGTGCACCCTACAGCACTGCTTGGACCTGTGGTCAGTGCACCCTACAGCGCTGCTTGGACCTGTCATAGTCTGACAGATCCTCAAAGGCTAAATGTAGAACTACCATACGAACCAGAAACTTGGGTCCTTGGTGTGAAGGGCAGATAAAAAGCACAGCTGGGACCGGAAGCTCGTGAGACTGAAGCAGGAAGAGCTCTGTGAGTTCGAGGCTAGCCTGGGGTATGGAATGAGACCTTGTCTCAGAAAACAAACAAAACAAACAAAACAAAAACAGAGATGGATGTCAACATAAATGCACATAATAGTATCACTATTTATAACCAACGGCTCCAGTTACTCCATTACCCAGCAAACTGATGAGCAAAGGAAACGTGTTATCCCCAACCCGTGCCACACTATGTAGCAGGAAAGGGCATGATGTGCTAGCATGTGCTACGACGTGAGTCTTCAACACACTGCTGTGTGGAAGAACACAGACCTCAATGCCACAGGTCTCGGGACCTCATTCGTGTGAAAGACCCAGGTAGAAAGCACAGTGCTCATTTTGCAGGCCATGGTTTGAGAAGACTGGAGAGAGATAGGTAACGGGCAGAGGCTTTCTGCTGGGTTCTGACTGAGTGCGGCAGTGCCTCTGTTGTGGCCCTGAAAGTCCTTTCCATGGCCGACCAAGCTATAGTCTGAAGAAGTTCTTCTAAAAGGCCTTGTCACTGATCTATACAACATTTAACAGGAAACGCAACCTTTCCCGTGGCTTAACAGCTCTGCACAATGGTACCCTCTGCCCCTTGTGTCACCTCCTCTTCTTCTTCTTCATGAGCCACTCCCGTCTCTAGGCCCAAAGTCTAAGAATAACCCCCTGCCTGCCCACCCTAGGGGTTCCACATGACTCTCTGCTCTGCTCACAGTTTTCCAGAATGTACTCAGACCTGCACCAGGTTCAGGTCTCACCCTGCTCACTCCACTCTTCCCAGGATACATTAGAAGACGGTAGGACCGTGTGCTGTGCTGCCTTCCTTACAGCACAGGCACAGCCTGTGTGAGGGTGTCTTGCTATCTTTCTCACAGTGAGAGGCAGGCTGCTGGTGGTTATAACAGCACAGAGAAATGTGCATGGACAGGCCATCTAGTGGGAGGGGTACCGTTGGGATCACACTCTTCCCTGTCCACCTGACTGGATGCCCTTGCCCAGACATGATTGTGGTTGTACGAGAAACTTCTTCAGCCTGCTTTCTTACACTACCCAGAACCACCTGCCCAGGAGCGGTGCTGCCCACAGTGAGCTGGGCCCTCCCACGTCAATCATGAATCAAGGACTTACCTACAGGCCAACCTTAACAGGGCCACTTTCTCACTTAAGATTCTCTTCCTAGATATGTCCAGGGTTTTGTCAGGTTGATAAAAACGAACCAGCAGAGGTACTTACCTTTTTCATCCTGAATGCAGAGATACTGGCCAAGGTGAGACCTGGGTCGGGGCCTTTTCTCACCTGTGCCCAAATCCAGAACCTCTCCTAGGTGCCTGGTACCAGCTAGGAAGATTCAGGAAGGGCACCTCTGTGGATGCTGCGGGAG
This sequence comes from Acomys percivali, assembly GCA_907169655.1. Lineage (NCBI taxonomy): Eukaryota > Metazoa > Chordata > Mammalia > Rodentia > Muridae > Acomys > Acomys percivali. The sequence goes on from OU015750.1 coordinate 116,499,004, forward strand.
CCACGGCCTCTGACCCCACTCTCTTGGGCAGCAATGCACTCGCTTTACTGTGCTGCTATCTGGGAGCCCAGAGGCAAGGACCTGCACCCCGAAAGCAGCAGTGCATGCTAGAGGGGGAGCCACTGAGATGCTAAATTCCATCACCAGACCTGCCTCCTTGGCAGCCATGAGGTTACCACAGTCTGCAAGGCTGGTCCTTTGAAAGCAGACAGGAGCCCTACTGTGAACACACAGGCCCCGCCCCCGGTGGCCTGTGTCTGGCCTGGCAGGCACAGCGCTGGGCAGAGCTGCTCAGAGCTACAACCTCTCCTCCAGCCTGCGAGGGCCCTGCTGGTTTTGACTGAAGCACAGCTATCTTAATGAAGTCCCTGTGAGAGACAGTGGGGCAGCCTCACTGAGCAGATGGCTCTTTGTCCCCATTGACACCTGCCATCTGCTTGTTTGTCTAAATGACGCTGCTGGGGCAGGGGGCTCCCAATCTGCTGCCCGGGCCCCGCCCACCTCTATGACCTCCTGACCCTGGGCCAGACAGGTCCACAGAGTTGCTCTTGCAGTGCAGCGAGCCTGGCTTGCCCAAGCTCCCAGCCTCTGCCAGGCTGGTGCTCCAGAGGCAGGGGCGGGGGGGGGGGGGTCAGGGAGAGGAGCAGGGGGAGGTGAGAGAGCAGAGGAAAGGGGAGGAGGGGGGAGGAGGATCAAGAAGGAGAGCAGAGTAGGGACAAAGGCAAAGAGGAACAGGAAGACAAAGAGGGAGGGCGGGAGAGAACGGGAGGATGAGAGGAAGAAAAAGAAGGGGAGAAGGAGGTAGAGGAAGAGGTGAAGGAGAGGCGCAGCAGCTGCCCCAGCCCCTGGCTCCCCTGCTCCAGGCCAGGCTGGAAGCTCAAGTTTCAAAGCTGGGCCCTCACACCTGTTCACAAAGAGAATGTCACATAAAAGAGGCAAGACGGGATGACTCGCCTCGGACCAGACAGCAGCAGCCGCTCGAGCCAGCTCGGTTCTTCTTGCCTCAAGTCAGTTACACACAAAGGGGAAAGTTCACTTTCCAAGTTGTAGGAACGAGAGCAGACACAAACCTACCAACTGGAACAGTTCCGAAAGTGCTGCGATGGTGGCAGGCTCACCCTGAGCTTCTGGCATAGTCTAGTTAATCCTTAAAGGGGCCAGTGATGTGGCCAAACGAGGAGGCGGTGTGGCAAACATGGCCCCCCAGAGTCCGTATGAGCTCCTTGAGGTCTGTCTGCAAAGCTCTGGTTTCATGAGGCTAATTAAATGGTGCTGATCATCTCTGAAAGACAATGCTCTGCCAGCATTTCATGGGAACCAACAAGCTGCATGCATTTCTACTACTAAAAAAAACCACTTGAGGCCACTTCCTCATCTCCTCTGGCGTGAAGGCCTGGCCTCAGAGATGGCCTCCAGCTTAGTTCTCCCAAAGAAATAACAGGTGCTTGACAAAGACTCTGAGGGTCAGAGCTAACTCCATAAATGTGACAGAGAAAGGACACGGCCTCCAACCCCAAGCCATCCTCTTCAGCGCATCTGAGCAGCCGGCCCTGACTCTGTCTTCCTCTAAACAGAGAGTAAACTCTGGGGGCTGTGGGGAAAGGGGCTACTGATGAGAGGACTCCCAATATCTTGAAGGAGAAGGAACAGCGTGTGGCATGCCATGAGACCGCCTGCATGCTCAGACTTGCAGCGAGGGTGGCTAGTCCCTGTCACACCACGCGCCTCGAAGACTGTGGACAGGATGATGGCGTGTCCATCTCCTGGTGATCCTGTGGGACAAAACTATCACCTCCCACATGAGGGAATAACTGGTGCAGCCCATCTCCTCAGCTAGGGTTTTCCATCGCGTCCTGGAAATGTGAACAGAGATGTGAACAGCCTTTCCCCTGGCGTTGTCCCCGACGCACTCTTTCCTCCTTGTGTATGGCCACTAGGCTGACAGTTTGATTTGTAGCCAAGCTCCATGCTTCCTGTCGTGTTTACAGAACTGTCGTGTTCCTCCTTCATGCCACCCGTGGACAGCACTCTACCCCCCCCCCCGCTCCCCGAGTGAGCCACTGACCCCTCCTTACTGTGACTTCACACCACAACATTGGCCCTCTATCCAGGCACAAGAACGTCACTGTGAAGTCAGGAGGTTTGGCTTGGACGTCAGATAAGGGAGACACGTGGGTTGTTGGTGGGGACTCTGGGGTGGGACATTCGGTAGAATTTGGTTTTTATAAGTGTTCTTCTTTTGAGTCTCAAGAGTAGTTAACATCAGGGACTGTTCCATGGACACCACATAAGACTGTCCTAAAACTAAGCAAACAAAAGAAGATAGATGATAGATGATAGATAGATAGATAGATAGATAGATAGATAGATAGATAGATAGCGATAGATAGATCGATTTGAGGGGTACAAGGTGACCCTGGTCACAGGCAAATAGGAAAGAACACTATGTGGGATTGTAGTGAGAAAGGGAGACCACTCACTCATGATCATCTATGAATCCCTTAACAGTTTTAGCACACAGTGGACCCTTGAGAATAAGAGGGTCTGTCTGGAAGGACATCCCCCAAGTTCCCTCATATCTCCTCAAAAAACAAGGTGGGCATAGCTTATCTCTGGGGCTATAAACAGGCTGACAGTGAATAACTCAGAATTATCAGTGTTGAAAGGAAGTCCCAAGATTTAAATGTTTATGTGTGCTGTGTCGTACTTTCAGCTAATTATATGTTTTAAAATAACTGTGTAGTAAGAGTTCCATCTGATATTCCCCTAAATCCTGGGGAAAGACTTTGCACCAATTTTAACATCATGGCCATAGTTGGTGGCAAAGGCTGAAGAGGCTGAAACTCCCAGACACTGGTCCATTCCATTGACTCCTCGGTCAGCGGAGGGCCTGGTCCACATACATTTAGGGACACTTTACCTAACTCTGTTCCAAAGGCAAGGTGTGGTGTAACTCAATGTCCCTGTATCCCAGCTGGTCTTGGAGGAAGTGACACATGTCTGTGCTCTCCTGAGGAGTCTGAAGCTCAAATCACAGACTGCCGTGTTAACTGCTGATGGAATGTGGGCTGTCTGGAGATGGCTGAACCCTGTTTGCTCGGCTCCTAGTCTCCGGGACAGACCTCTACAGACCGCTGGGGCGGGGGGCAGACAGGAGCCCACAGCAGACTCCTGGGAACTTGGCGCCTATCAGCTGCAAGCCTGATTTCTGTGGCCCCATTTTCTTTCTAGAGACTTTCTTATCCAGCAGGTTTCAGCCTCCTGAGGCACAAGAGGACCCTGGCTCTATCCCCCACTTCTCTTGAGTTTATGTTCCCACCTTCTTATTTGACCATTTCCGCTTAGCATGGTTGGCTCTGTCCTTCTGTCTGTCCCCCAACTACAGCGCAACTTTCCCAGGACTCGGTATAAGCCACAGTCAACACATCCAATAATTATGTGCTGAACAACATAATTAAGTAATCTCCAACAGTCCTCCTTGCCTCTTTAATGAAACCATTTTTAAAAGTACAAGAATAAAAGGCATTTGGATGAACATGTTTCTTGAATTTTCCATTCCTGGTCTCTAGCGAGCTCATTGTGTGAGGCTAAATGACCTACTTTCCTGCTCAGGCCTGAGGCTTCAAGAGGCTGCTGTCGTGCACAGCCAGGGAGGCATCTTCTCATTTCTGAAAATAGAACACTGCTTCAACAAAACGTTAGAAAAACTGCTGGTGACCAGGACACTGTCATTAATCTCATTTGCATTTTTCAATCAGTTGTCTCCAATTGTCTTGATGGTGATGGATTATAAAAGTCTAGAAGAATGGTTCTGCTACACACACACACACACACACACACACACACACACACACACACACACCCCGAAAAAAAAAAAACCACAAGGTACAGCCCCTGTGCCATGGGAGATCACGACAAGATGAAAACTCAACATAGGGGAGTCTTGAGGAGTTCTTAGAGCAAGGAGGATGTGGTGAGAATGAAGGTGCTTGGAGCATGTGGCCTCACTGAGCCACATCTGCACAGCCAGAGCCCCCCCCCCAAAAAAAACCAACCATAATCCATATATCTGAGAAGTGGGACCTGTGCCATCACCAACAGAAGTTTAAGCTTTTTGGAAGAAAGTGGCTTTATAAGCCAACATCACACACACACACATACACACACACACACACACACACACACACACACACACCTCCACCTCTACCTTCAAGGTCACACAGAGCCCTGTTGCACTCAGAACTCCAGGTGGTATCTCCAGGAAATCCATAGCATGCACCCATGGAGTGGAAAGGTGAGATTAAAAACACAAGAAACAGGAAAGAGGACAAACGAGACCACTGCTACCTGCCCCACTGGGCAGGCGCGTCTCCAGTCCTGAGGAAGAGCTGTAGGGATGGGTGGGTGGGGGCTGAAGCCAGGCCTTGAGAGCAATATGGCCCAAGACTTGAACTAGAGGGGCTAAATAGGCGGTCAGCCGTGAGGGAGGTTCATGAGACAGACCCATGACAGAAACCACTGAATGAAGGGACCTGAGCGAAGTAAAGAGACCAGATTAGACATTTTTAAGGAAAGGGGTGAGTGTGAGACAGCCAAGGAAGACAGGCAAGAAGCTGGTCTGTGGGGCGTGCATGGGGTCTTCGTAGCTTGGCAGGTTGGCATGGCACCGGGGCTGGAGGGAGGTGTGAAGGCTGCAGGTGAGCTGCCGGTGGCGGTGGCGGCAGGGAGGGAGCCATGAGTGTTGGTGGAGATCATGAGCCTGGGGGGTAGCGGGGGCGGGGAACAGCATGAGAGAAGGGGAGAACCTGGGGTGTGTGGCCAACTGCGGGGGGACTCTAGGCTGAATGTGTGAGCCAAGGAGATGGGGGACGAAGAAGAGGGACTCTGGACCAGACCTCACTGTGGCAAGCATCTACAGAACGGGAGATTACAAACAGATATGTCTGTATGGGTGTAGTATACATGCTTAGGCTAGGATCTGAGAACCAGCAATCCGCAGACCCTTACCAACGGCGTGTGTCATGGCTGTACAAGTGGCCGTGCTAACAGGAACTTCACCCTGTGACAGGGCTGCGCTCCATGCTCACCCAGAAGCCTCAGATAACCATGAGAGGCGTGAGGGTGACCGGCAGGCTCCATTCCCTCTTTTGTGTCTAGTCACACAAAAGTCCTCACGCGGACCGCTGGCAGGTGGGAGTTACTTGGCCTTTGCTTTAAGCATACACCTGTCACATGAGAGAAATTATTCCAGGACAGGAGTCACTCTCATGGTGCCTTTGTTTGTAGCAAACACCTCAACCCTATGCATGGCCTGGTCTGATAAGAGGGTGCCATGGGCTTCTGGTCTTGATGGAGGTTTGCCAGTGGCTGTCCTCAGGAACTGCAGATGAGGTGGGACTTTTCCTGAGCTCCTCTGGGGACCTGAGATCCACTTCCCACAGCTGGAACAGAAGAGCCTTGAGTACCCCCACAGGAGATGCCTTTGCACAAGGCCCTGAGCGGGTCTTTCTTGCAGATTACCCAGTCAGGTGTCTCAATGCACAGCCCCGGTTGGAACATACCGGTATCTTGACCCCAGGAACTCCCATGTTGTGGCCTCCTTCACACACCAGACACTCTCGTTTTTAGGTCCTGTCTTCGGGCGCGTTTAAAAACTGAAAATCAGCTGCAAAAACAGGCCCCCCCCCCTTTTAAAAAACATTAGTGTACATCTTTCTCTGTTAATGAAGGTTTGGATGCCTTTTTCAAGTTGATATTTAAAAAACAACAACAATTTAAAAACAAACCCTCTTGTCACTTAAATGACCCTGAATAATGACTTAGGACCCCATGAAGAATACTGCGTAAAATGTGCTTTGGGGCCAACCACCTGCACAGTCAGAGACTGCACTCTCCGGCATCTGTTACCGGCCTCTTTTATCCAGTCTGTTCCATGGTCTTTGTTCTTTGGAATAATTTTCACCATCACTGGTGTCTAAATTTGCTTCCTGTTGCTGTGATAGGCATCATGGCAAAAAGAAACTAGGGAAGGGAAGAGTTTCTGTCATCTCACAGATTACAGCTCATCCCTGAGAGATGTCAGGGCAGGAGCTCGAGGCGGAGCTGAAACAGGGGCCATGGAGGACTGCGGCTTGCTGGCTTGCTCATGGCTTGCTCCGCCTACTTTACATCCTGATTGTATCCACATCCTTCCTCTCCTCCTGGTCCCACCTTCCCTCCCTCTCCCCCATCCCCCTTCCCTATTCCTCAGAAAAAAGGGACACCACCACCCCCTTCCAATGTACCCCAGCATCAGGACTGAGCACGTCCTCTTCCACTGAGGCCTGGTGAGGCAGCCTCCCGGGGGTAAGTGATCCAAAATCCTTCAGCCTGCTTTCTTATATTACCCAGGCCTGCCTGCCCAGGAGGGCCAATCCCACATTGATCTGCCCCGCCCCCCTTTCAACCATTAATCAGGAAAACAGATAACAGGCTTGCCTCCAGGAAAATCTTATGGAGGCCTTTTCTCAATCCAGAGTTCCCTTCCTGAAAAGACTCCAGCGTGAGTTAAGTTGTCACAAAACTACCAAACATAATTTGTAAACTGGGTGTGGTGGCGCACGCCTTTAATCCCAGCACTCGGGAGGCAGAGGCTGGTGGATCACTGTGAGTTCGAGGCCAGCCTGGTCTACACAGTGAGTCCAGAACAGCCAAGACTACACAGAGAAACCCTGTCTCGAAAAACCAAAAACAAATAAAAAAAGAAATAACTTGTAAGATGTTTCCTGGCCAAGGGGTTCCCACACCACCGTGCACACACTCTGACGTTACCACTCTGGGGCGTTCTGCAGGCCCATCTTCCCGGTGCCCTCAGTCCTGTGCTGTTGCTGTGCTGCGTGACTTGCCCCTTCCTTTACTTACCCTGTTTGTTGTCCAAATGTCCACAAGGTAAATGCTGAAGAAAGAAACTGATGGATCGTAGTAGGACCTATATCATTTAAATTTAATTAATACTGATATGTTTCCCTCCAAGCTACAAATCCAATTCACACACCCTCCAAAAGTACTTGAAAGAAACAGTTCATGCACCAGTGATGCTTTGCTCAGCACTGAGCATTACCATTTCTTCAGGGTCAGATAGGTGAAGGCTTTCCCACTGCAAACTCTGACCTCTGCGAGATCACACGGCGTCTACTTACCTTTCTGCTTTTCTGCCGTTCTTCGTGTTCCTGACCACTTCCTTCCCTTTCTGTTGTGTAGCAAGGTGTCTTCGCTGATCCTAAGAAGGGCATGCTCTTGCCCTCATACAAACCTTCCAGCTCCACACATTGCCAGCCAGATTACCCGTGCAGATCTGCAACACTGACATGCCGCGATTACTAATCTTCCCTCTTTTGCGTCTTTCTGCGCCGTCTAAGGTGTCCTCCTGCCGACAGGATTATAAAGGAATTCGTTATGAGTTCTTGTTCCTCCGCCTCCACCACCATCCCTGGGTCTTTTGCTCTTTCTTGGGAATTTAGTTCCTCAAACGATATAGATTAGGGCTCAGGGCTCTGAAGTTCTTGCACCATTTTGACAAATCCATCCCAGCTTCTGGGGCAGCATCTGGAGGGTCTGGGGCAGCTGCTCTGGCACAGCTCTGTGTCTGCCATGATCTCCAGCCTCCTGGGAAGCCACTTCCACATGACTACCCAATTCCCAGAGACCACAGTGCTGAGCCTGGCCTAGTCTTTCATTTCTCGCCCCTCACAAGTAGAGCGGGACAAAAGAGCCATTTATCTGGCTGTATGTTCCGCCTTGCTCAGTTATGGTCAGTGCTGACTCTGTAGAACACACCTCTCTCCCAGACTCGCTTGTGTCTGGAAAGCCCCACAGTGCAGTGTCTGTGCCCCATGTCCCAGCCAAGCTGAGCCACACACCCTATGGCTGCTACCAAACTAGCTATTCCTAGTAGGCCAACTCTCCTGGCACCCCGAAGAGTTCCAGAACCTCAAGGCTATGGCTCCTAGAAGCTCTCCTGTAGGCAGCCAGGATTTCCGTCTTCTCATGTGAATCAAGGTCCAGCAATGCGGAGGGCGCCAGAGCCAGGCCCCGTCTCTAACATGGCTGCCCCTCAGATCCTGGCAAGAGCCCCCTACTTTCCTCATGTCCTCTTCCGCTCACGATTGCACAAGGTGCCAGCCCAAGGAAAGAGTACAGAGGAGAAGGGGTGCCATGTGTGTTCTCTCCTGGAGTTTGTGGGACCCCAGAGCATCTGGAGAGCAAAGAATTTACTACGGGTTAGATATCCCACCCGCTTCACCGCTTCTACGAGAGTTTGGGAGGGAGGGGCTATCAGCACACGTGACCTGGTGCGCAGCCTCAGGGTCGCTGCCCAGGTTGCTACCCGCTGGGGTTTAGCCGCAGACGCCTCACCTAGGTCTTCTCCTGACCACACTTTCACTCCTATTCACTTGACAGAGTTTACATTTTTCTGCTTTTTAAAATGTTCAGAGTTTGCAATCTCACTACGCTCAGATGGCTGATAATCTCCTGAGTGTTGTCCCCGCACTGAGGCCAGCCCCTCCCTACGTTGGCTTGGTTCCCCGTATCTTACTAATGGTCTTCCACCAGACGCCAAACAGAAAGTGGTTTTTAGTGCTAAAGGCACTTCGGCAAGTATTCCCCCCAGCCCCATCAATTTTTATATTCAATTTGGAAATAAAAGACAAACTACTTTTGCAGACAGTGGGAAGAAGATATAAACAGTTAACGAAGAGAAAAAAAAAAGCAAAAACAGTCAATTATTAGATAAGATGTGGAATATCACTAGTAGTTGGGAAAATAAAAATGAAAACAACAGGTGGGAATTGTGATGGAAAACTGTAACCCTAGCACTTGGGTGGCTGAAGAGCAGTGCCGCTGAGGTTTAAGGCTAACCTAAAAGCCCAGAGGCGGCACACGCCTTTAACCCTAGCACTCAGGAGTCAGAGGCAGGTGGATCACTGTGAGTTCAGGGCCAGCCTGTTCTATAGGTTCAGGACTGCCAAGGCTACATAGTGGGACCGTGTCTCAGAAATAAAATAAAATAAAATAAAATAAAGTCAGCCTGAGACCTACAGCAAGACATTGTCTTAAAAAGAAAGAGAAAACAGAGTCTCATGTTCCTACCGACTGAGATGGCTGGACACTCTGATAGAGGAAAAAGAAAGAGAAACTAAATGGAAAAACAAAGGGGAAGAGGAGAGAAAGGAAAACAATGAACTTCCGAATAAGACTGTCTGGGTCTGAATAAGACTCTAAGAGCTGCACTGGGACACTGTGTTCTGTGGGGAGCTCTAGTCAGGCCCTGCACATGTTTGCTCTGCCGTGGAAGACGGGGACCAGCTGTGTGAGTACGCTGGCGTGTGAACTGGATGCTGTTGGCATGCCAAGGGCCTCTGTTCTGTATAAAATGGCTGGTGCTCAGCGAGGTACACCCTCAAAACCAAGGCTTTCTCACAAGTCCCTCCACTGACTGTGTGAGTTCTCGGGTGTTTAAGGGACTTCATGTGGAAGATTTCCCCACTCACTATATTTACAGGGTTTCTTTCCCAGGTGAATGAGCTTGTGTTGAATAAAACACCTCATCACATAGCAGGTGTTCCTACAAATGACACATTTGTGTGCTTTTTTCTCTTGAGTGGGTTCTCTGATGGACCCTGACCTGGAGACTAGTGAAAGCTTGCCCACATTCGCTACTCTGAGGGTTCTCTGATGACTTCTGAGTGTCACCTTCACATGTGCTCTTAGGGCTTCTGCTCCATGTGAATTCTTTTATGTTGATTTAGGGAAGTTTTTCCACAGTCCTAACCTTCATAAAGATTTTTTCCCTTTGTGGGTTCTCTGGTAAACTGCAAGGATTGCTTTCTTGTCTTTCCCCAAATTGAGTATACTTGTGGGGTCTCCCCTCTGTTTTCTGTGATGTAAAATGAGTTGTGGCTTCCTGCCAAAAGATTTCCAACATTCGTGAGATTTGAAGGTTCTCCCTACCGTGAGTTTCCTGATGAGCAGTAAGGTAAGACCACTGGCACAGGGGCTCTCCCTGTGCTTTTTCTCAGATGTTCGACGTGGTTTGGTTTGCTGCAATATGCTTTTCCATATTCATGACTCTCAAAGGTTTGTTTGCTTGCTTGCTTTTCTGTGTGAGTCCCTTTCTATCAAATAAAGCCTGCTTCTCCGTGGGACACTTCCCCTCATCTGCCGTAGGCAACATTTTTGCTCAGGTTTGAGTCTTCTGAGGCTGATGGTTAGTACCCAGCCTCACCGTTGCCACAGTGGCAGAGACCCTGAGTGACCGTAGCCTGAAGATCCCTCCCACATCCAGAGCCCCTCTGTTTGCTCCAACCTGAAGATTGTCTTTAGTTTGCCCACAGATAGGTCTGTGAATAGGACGTGACACAAGGTTTGAGTCCAGATACCTGAGTTTGGGGAGGTAGCAAGGTGCTTCTGAGCCGCTGCTACCAGATAGCTCCAGAGCAGATCGCCTGCCATGCGTGGTCCTCCCTTCAAGATCCAGGCTGTGCCAGCATTGGCAGATGAAACCTGCAGCCTCAAAGGACAAGAATCCCCATGTGGTGGCATGGCTGGCTGGAATCTGTGACTCGTCACTGAAGCTTACCATCCTAGCACATATTACTTGCCTGAAGGTCCTAAACCGAACGACAAGTGTCCTCTGAATAGACAGAGGAAGTGGCGACACTGTAGTCCCATGTCACCATCACGGCGGTTAAGACAAGCCTCATAGTCTTCACGGTATTCATGCCAAGGGTTGAGCATTCTCCACAGGTGGTTGCAACGATCTGTCAAGTTCTTCTTGAATCGGGGAAGGGGACCTCAGGGTAAATTTTCCACCAGCCCGGTTGCTCACTCTTGCCCTAAGCTCCTCCTTCCATAGCCAAAGGGTGATTGGCATGTAGGTCTCGAAAGGAGTGAGTCTTAGTGGATTGCACAGAGGAACTGTGGATCCTCAAGGACATCTTGATGTTGCCAGTGTCATTTCACATCTACCCCAGAAAGTTCACCTTTGGCTGCTCCGCACCTTAATACGGATGGATTATGAAAAGTCACATTGATGTCTCTTTTTAAAAAAGATATGTCTGTGTGGGTGTAGTATACATGCATGCAGGTACCCAGAGAGAGGAGAAGAGGGTGTTGTGTTGCTTGGAGCTGGAGTCACAGGCAGTTGTGAGATGTCTGATATAGATGCTGGGAAACCTGGGTCCTCTGGAAGACTAAGTAGCAGGTGCTCTTAACTGCTGAGCCATCTCTCCACGCTGTATTAATGTCTCTTAAAGAGCATCCTAGTTCCATTCATAATGCCATGATAAAACACTGCGACCAAAACTGTCTTAGGGGAACAAAGCGTTTGTTTCACCTTACACGTCACAAGAAAGCTGAGGTCAGGCCTTCTTGCTGTTCCATGGTGCATCACCTCTGCCCAAGGAACTCATTTCACAGCAGAAGAAGTGTATCAGGATGCGTGGAGGAGGCTGCTTCCTGCTGCCTTCATGAGCTCGTGCCCAGGAACCATGGAGGAGCTGGCTTCGTGAGCTCGTGCCCAGCCAGCTAGCTGTCTCATAAGTTCAAAACCACTGGTGCAGGGACTGGCACTGCCCACAGTGGGTTGAGCCCTCTTGCATCAATTGTCAAAATTATCAAAATACCACTTTGATACATGCCCATGGGCCAATCTGATCTGGATGGTCCCTCAATTTAGACTCTATTTTTGGTGACTCCAGGCTGTGTCAAGTTGACAGTAAAAGCTAAGTAGGACAAACAAGACGTTGGAAAATGAAAAGAACTCAACGTGACACCAAGTTGGGAACACAAAGTGGGAGAGGAGATTAAAGCGATGGCCGCGGGAGCCTGTTCTGCCCAACGGTATCAAATCACATTTACGATTGTCTCTTCCAGCAGCACAGGTCGGAAAACGGCTGCCATTTGTTCCTGACGCAACTTCAGCTCTTGGGATTAAGCCTGTTAAACCTGCCTCTTCCATGGTTCTTTGGTGTGGCCCTTAGCCGATCTGGATTCTGTAGCTTAAGGTAGTTGTGTGGTGATCCAGATCCTACTGCCGGCAAATGTCGGCACCACAGAGCCAAACCCCACATTCCTCTCCAGGTGTGTGGCCCATGTGTCCTCGGAAGGACAGGATCTGGAGTCCTGAACTCACAGCACCCAAGTGCTCATGGATAGAACTCTTGTGGTATGTCTCAAGCCTCACAGGGAAGACCTTGAGGTTCTCAGTACGTCACTGCTTCTAAGGCTGCAAGATCACGTACATCCTGGTTGTGACTCAGCCATGGGAGCCTGAGTCCACTACAGTTCACATGAGGTACAGCCGTGCAACCTGCCTCTTGTTGAGAACCACATTGTTGATTCTGACATTGGCAGTGGCGCCCACGGTTCCTGGCTACCCCAAGGAAGAGAAATCTGAATGTATTGTGTATATGCTTGTCTTATAGCTTGAGGGGGGAGACCTGAGGCTTACTCTTGATTGACTGAGTATCTTAGATATCTGTTGTCATATGAAGGAAAGAAGGAGAAGGCATTCCTGCCGAGCTCCTGCTACACCGCTGAAGGCGAGCAGCCTCATCCCAGCTTCCATACAGTGCACTGGGACTCATGCTGTACTTTTAGGTCCAGAATGCACCATCTAAGAGATATAAGCAACCTCCCTCAGGAATCCTAGCACACTGCACCTTGTCAAAGGTATCCTGGGAGACCAGAGCACCCACTTAGCATTAACGCTGCATTCTCGCTCAGCCTTGGCCAGATTGGCTTTGGGAGACTAGTTGTAGGGGAATGTTGTCTTTTCTCACTTCCTGTCCGGCCATACTACCCTCTGGGAAGTGTATGGCCTCCTGGAGCCTCACTGGTGGTTCACATCTGCCATCTGGTCTGCATAATTCTAGAAAATTCCAGACGCTAAACTGAGAAGTACACCTAAGCTCATCTCCAGGTGAACAGAAAATACTGATATTAGAAACCCCCGTGGCAGGGAAGGCAAACGGGGACAATAACGCCCCAGTTGGGGTACCCAGTTTTCCTCAAGATTCCTACAGAGATCTGAGGATTTCCACTGAAGACACCCCAAAAGCTGGACACTGCCCAGGAGCCACACACAAATACACCGAGTCACCAACTCATCATCAGGAAACACAAAGAAAGCTGTGTCAAGTTGCCTGCTTATTGGGTGAATTCAGAGGTCAGACAGACACACGGACACTCGGACATCCATCAGGGTGGCTGTGACTGGAGAGGAATGTCCAAATGTCCCTCGCTGAGGCTCTACTGGGAGTTCTCAGATGTCCTCTCCTGTTTTGATCAGCGGAGAGACTCAGATAACTCCTCACTGTGGAGCTAAGTGGGGATTGTGAGGTGTTTCTCACTGGGGATATCCAAGATGGTGGCTCTGCCCAGTGGGAAAGGCCCCTATGCCATTTTCTGGGCCTTGTCCCGTTCCCTTCCTCCTTCCGTGCTTCCCTTGTCTTCCTTCACTCCCTGTCCTGTCTCCACACGTCTTCCACCATAACCCTGTTCAGTCTTAGGTCCTAATTCTCTTCCTGTTGCTGTGATAAATACCATGACCAGAAGAAGCTTGAGGAGGCAAGGGTTTATTTCAGCTCACACTTCAGGCAGAGGCTCATCCCTGAGGTAGGCAGGACGGGACCTCAAGCAGGACCAGAGGAGGCACCCACGGAGGAGAGCTGAGTCCTGGCTAGCTCCCTGACTCACGGTCACCTGGCTTTCTTACACAACCCAGGCACACCTACCCAGGAATACTGCTGCCAGCAGTGGGCTGGCCACTCCCATGTCAATCGTCAATCAAGGTCACTATCATAATTCTCAAAGAATTGATTTTAAAAATGCATTAAGATAAATAAAAGGAAAAGAAACAGACTTCTCTCCAGACATGGCCGTTGACGAGGCTGACTGAGACAATTCTTCAGTTCCCATTCCCTCTTCTTCCCCGGTGACTCCAGGCTGTGTCAAGCTGATAATAAAAACTAGCAAGCTCACCGAGTATGGCCAGCTTCCTTCCACAGGCATATTCCCTGGCAATGCCCCACACTTCTCCTCAGACACCTCTGATGGTGCATGCATGCCTTCACTCACATAGGGCCCCACACCACCAAACATCTCTAGCCCACATAGGTTCTGCCGTAGCCTACTTGCCTTCAGGGCTCAACCTATCTGCTGATCCCAAGATGCCCGTAAACATATTTTCTCTGCAGGTTCACGTCTTACTTGGGATGTCTACACGTGGGGTGAAGCTGTATGAGGCTCCCTGTGGATTATTTATGACTCTTGGCACGTCATCACAGCAATCTTGCCTCATATTGATGAGAAACGTGTTTTCCAACCAGTCTGGGCAGTGACGCCCAAGAATCTTACCCCGTGAGAGATGGGCCAAGAAGCCTGACCTGGACCACCTCGCCTCTCCTCAGGAAGTCCGCAGTGCCTGCATACCTCTGCAGAAACCTCCTCCTCTCAGAGCCCCCATTACCCCATGTCCTCACACCCACGCCTAGAAGTGCTTCCAAACAGTGCTGATGACATGTAATTATGGGGCTTTTGTACACCCCAAGGCAGATTCCTCAAATTAAACTGTTTGTTTTCGTTTTTATCCTCCACATCGTGGCTCCCTTTTTAGACTAATTATTTCAGCCGACTGGAACTGGTGATGCTCTTGAGATGATTCTGTTGCCCCAGCCGGGCTTCGGGTCTCTGAGACCCATAGACACACAGCTGTTGTCATGTCAGGGGATTCCCTGACACCGGGGATCTGCTCTCTGCACAGCGCCCTCATCTTTTTATCACAGTCAGGGGGAGCAAAGTAAGGGGGAGTCCAGGCGGCGCTGGGTCACAGTGAGGAGAGCCTTGGGAGTGGGGGTCACAGTGAGGAGAGCCTTGGGAGTGGCCGCCCTGCCCTAAGTCACACATCAGTAGCCTCCTTCAAGCAGGCCAGTGATGTCAGCTGCCTCCCTTTCTCTCTGGGACCCTGGGGTGGAGGTCTGATGGCATTCATAAAGGACAATCAGTGCTTTTGAAAGGACCCTGTCATCACCGGGAGGAAGACTGACTTTTTTTTTTTTTTTTTTGTATCATGTGACTTCAGCTTTTATGACTAAATGAATACTTAAATCTTAAAAGTCTAATCATTACCATTTACTTCCTAAAAATAACTGTCACCCTCAGTCCATATTTAGAACAGAAAATACTGGCCTCCCCAGAGCCTTGGCATCTGTCACCCCTTCCTGGCTATGCCTGTTGGCTCGTTTGTCCTGGGTGTAGAGACCCAGAGGGATGAGCGATCTCCATCCCAAAGGCTGCCCTGCGCCCACAGGTCTGTAAGCTTGGAAGCTGCTCTTGGGAGTCAACACTGGACAGACTGGCTTCCAGGGGTCGCTGCACCTTTGTGGCCTCGATCCCTCGGTATGCCCAAGGAGATTGCCGTGTCTCCCCCCGTACTTGATTCCGCTGTCCTCAGGTGGGACCTTCACCTTGCTGGAATCGGGACATAGCAAACTGAAAGTTCTAGAGCATAAGGAAGAGGCAGAGCCTCTTTACCCTATACATAAAACCAAGGCCTGGGAGGGAGCCTGCAGGAGCCTTGGGGAGCCTGGGGGACCTGGGAGAGACTAGGGGACCCTGGGGGAAACTGGGGGAGCCCGGGGGAGGCTCAGCAGGTCAGGAACACAAAAGGCACCCTCCCCGTCTGCTTTATCCATGATCAATAAGAGTTTTAGTTGATCCCAGAATCACATTAGGACTCATAAGAAACTGTCCTGAAATTAAAAACGGGAAACAAGAACTTTATAAATAATGAGTTGGAAATTCTACTCAGGAAAGTCCAGGAAGTATGCCTGACAATGTACCTACCACCACCACCATGTTAATCTGGATGTCTGAGGACACAGGAGGATAGACAGAAGGAAGGCCGGAAGAGAGCAATGCCCATCTACCTCTTCAGTGTTTGCAGCCAACACTGAGTCACTCTGGTTGTTGATGCTCTTTGGGGCAGGTCAGGCCCCTAGGGAGCTGCTGCTGCTGCTGCTGCTGCTACTTCTCCTCCTTCATCCTCCTCTTCTTCTTTTTTGTTTTTTGTTTTTTTGGTTGTTTTTTTTTTGCGGGGGGGGGGGGGGTTTCCAGACAGAGTTTGTCTGTGTAGCCTTAGCTGTGCTGGAACTTACTCTGTAGATCAAGCTGGCCTCAAACTCACAGATCCACCTGCCTCTGCCTCCAGAGTGCTGGGATTAAAGGCGTGCGCCACCTCCTCCCAACTGCTAGGGAGTTTCTTAATAACGTCGTCTTTGCTCCTTGAGAAACGCAGACAGCTCCTATTCTAGTTCTGAGTCTTGGTCTTGCCTATCTTTCAATAAGTGTGATTCAACAAGTACGCTGCATATCTTTTCCTTCCTCATCTATTTCTGCTGTATATAAATGCAATTAAAACATGACGCCTTCAAACAAGGTAAAAACCAAGTAAAGTCAGATTTTTCTTTCTAGAATCGCGGGGTGACACCAGTCTGTGGGAACCAACATGCCATTCGGCAGGTGTTTCCGGCACGCCTTTCATTCACTGTTCGGGGCTGTTTGATTAAACTCCGGGTGAGGTTGTTGCCTTGTACTTAATGAACATTTTTTTTGTATGAAAAATGTCATTTAGAAAAATGTTCAGCCAGGTGTAGTAGCACACACCTGTAATCCCAGCATTCAGGAAAAGGGTTGTAAATTCGGGGCCACCTTGGGCTTCACAGCCCGGAGGTGTTTGGGCCTCAGACACAGCAGACAGAGGTCAGAAGCCACTTAGTACTTTTAAGACACTTAACTTAGTGATTTATTTATTTTTCTTTCTCTGTTTTCCCTTCCTCCACCTTTAACTTGAACATGTCCATAAAACACACACTTGTTTGTATGCTAGATTCTCAGTCTGCATATCTTTCTTTATTTTACTTTCTTTTCTTTCTTTCTTTCTTTCTTTCTTTCTTTCTTTCTTTCTTTCTTTTCTTTTCTTTCTATTGAGCATCTCACCCAACCATTACATTCTTGAGATATTTTTGGTTTTCACAAGACTGGAGATTGAGCCGCTACACGTCTCCCTCTGTTTCTTTTGAGACAGGATCTCACTGTGTTGACCAGCTTGGCTTTGAACTCACGCTTTACTCTTTGGTGTAGCTGGAGTGATAGGCGTGCGCCCCAGCTTGGTTTTTACTTTTAGTTTGGTCCTGCAATGAATTAAGAGGTATTTTAGTGAGAACTTAAGCGTGTGTAAGATCTTTCCGTAGAATATTTTGCATCAAAACTTTCTAATAGCTGGTGTGGTGGCGTGGTGCATGCATTTAATCCTTCAGGGAGGCAGAGGCAAGCAGACTGTTGTGAGTTCAAGGCCAGCCTGGTCTACAGAGGGAGTTTCAGGACAGCCAAGACTACACAGAGAAACCCTGTCTCAAAAAAAAAAAAAAAAAAGAACTTTTCTAATAATCTCTCGTGGAATTCTTCATTGTGGATTTTCTATAGCATGAGTCCCTCTGTGGTTGCAGAATCTCTGCTGCTATAGTGAATACATCTGACGTCCATTAACTCTTCTGGTGGTTTCAGAGTTCACGCACTTACTGTAAATCTGGAAAAATTTATGGAATTCATTGAGTTTCTGATAATTCTAATTTGTTCAATTTACTTTTTCTACTTTTTTCCCTTAAGTCATCATATTTCATGAAACTGCACATCACTTTACTTCCAGTTCCTACTTTTTTTGCTCTGTCTGCATGACACCTTCGCACTGCTTTAAACCACCATAAAGACGGTCTAATACTGTTTCCAATCTTAGAAGGAAGTTTTTTCTCCAAAGTATGGTTGACAGTGGCTTGCGCGTTAATGTTTAGAAAGGTAAAGGATATTTTTAAGCCTTTGTAAACTGCCGTTTTGTACATCTGTCAGGAGAATTGTGACTTTTTTCTAAGTCCATTAATGGTAAATTAAAATCTCCGATGTTGAGCCATCCTTGCCCTCCCAAAGCCTTCCGAGTCATATTACTTGGTGCTGGGTTCAGCAGAGCTACACTTTATTTAGCGACTTTTGCACCTACATCCACAAGTAAAATGAACCTACAGTTTTCCTTTCACATTTTTGTCTTTATTCATTTTGGAACAAAGATTATAGCTTTGGTAACTAAGGCCGACTTTTTGATGATGATGTTGTTGTTGTTGTATTTTCCAGAACAACTTAGAATTAACTCTGAGTTGGGTTTTGTGAGAACAATAATATTTAATTCATTGCAACCTCTTGAATAGTTTGTCAGTCCTCGCATTGTCTGCTCAGCTTGTTTTTTTGTTTTTTTCATTAGCTGCATCCACTTTGTCTACATTTACAAAGTTGTTAGTGCAGTTGTTCATAATAGTCTTTGATTAATTCCTTATTTCTATTGTAGCTAATTGAAGCTAAATCACTATTATAACTGTAACTAAAGCTATTCTGCCTTCTCCTTTTTATGTTTAGATTCTATATTGTTTCCCAGTGTTTTGTTCCTTGTCAGTCTTGCCAGACGCCTTACAAAACAGCGTGCCTTGATTTTGTGGGTCGTTTCCATTGTTTCGTTGGCTCCCCACACGGTGTTCTCAGGTTCATTGATCTCTCTTGTATCTTTATTAATAACTTCTTCCTGCTCTTGGGACTTGCTCCATTGGTTTGATTTTTTTTTTTTTTAATTCTTGACCTGAAAGTTTAATCTATATTTTCTACCATTTTTTATTTTCAGAAAAATATGTTCAAAAAATATTTTCAAGCATGTCTTTAGCTTGTATTCCACTAAAAGTCAACACACACACACACACACACACACACACACATCTCATGTGTAGTGTACACATATGTACATTCTTTTGTCTGACCTATTTGTGCTATGGTGGCAAACAGCCCCCCTTCAATCTACCCACATACTCTTCTTGCTGTTTCTTGCATTTATTACCATCATCTTCCTATTGGCTTTACTGATAGTTATTCTTTTTGATAATTTTTGGGACCTTGGTCTGTTGTTACTATCCCCCTCCTTCATGGACATGTTAAAAGCTTCCCCCTACCCTAAAGCCAGCATTGCTTAAGTCAGCCTGACCACCTCAGAAGCTCTCACATTGCTTCCTCATTGTTTGGATGCAGTTTTATGGTGGTTGAGCTTATCTGGGTTCATTCTGTCCCCCAGGCTCATGTTTCCCCGAAGGCACCATGCGTAACTCGTTGGACTGTCTTGTTCATTGGAGAGCTGTGTCCAGTCTCATACCAAATCTCCAGGAAGGAGTCTAAAGAATGGGAGGGGGTGATCTGTTCACTTCAGGATGGAGTTCTGGTCCTCAGCCTCAGTCATGCCCTCTCAAACATTTTATCAAATGCATATCTTATTTATGGCTAATTCTTTAATGTTTTCTTTGCAGGCTGTTGTGTTGGTGGTGATGGTGCCCGTTGTTTGGTGCTCTTAGAGAACATGCTGTGCACATTGCAGAGGTTGTGCAGCAGAGACAGCTCTT
Organism: Acomys percivali; assembly: GCA_907169655.1. Classification (NCBI taxonomy): domain Eukaryota; kingdom Metazoa; phylum Chordata; class Mammalia; order Rodentia; family Muridae; genus Acomys; species Acomys percivali. The sequence continues at coordinate 116,518,527 of OU015750.1, forward strand.
CAGCTCACTCTTGTCCGAGGCGTCGTTTCCTGGGTCCCACTGACCTGGCTGTGGCATCAATGCCTGTCTCGGTCTGACCCACGGAGGGGTATGAGGTAAGAACAGTGTTTCCCCTTTCTGCTTTGTGACTGGTTTATTCACAGGTACACACATTGTAATGTGTTTTGAGTAATTAAGGAGGCAATTTTTAGTATGGCTTAGATATAAAGTGCCTCCCCCAAAAGTCTCATGTGCAAGGTCTGGTTCCCAAACATCATTGGTCAGAGGTGGCAAATGAATTAGGGAGGCTCTGCCTGATACGCTCACAATCCAGCCAATGGCAGTGCTGGGAGGGATAAAAACAGGTGGGGGTCTAAGCAGAGGAGGTGGGCACTGGGGCATGCCTCTGAAGGATGTGTCTTTGTCCCCTGCTCTTCTTGATGTTTTCTTCCTGCTTTCTGGCTGTCAGGAAGTAAGCGGCTCCCTACCCTTGCCTCAAGTCTATGGCAAAAAGCCAGGCCATCAAGGACTGAGCCTTCAGAAACCAAAAGAAATATTTTTAAATTTTTATTTGTTTGTTTGGGGTGTGTGTGTGTGTGTGTGTGTGTGTGTGTGTGTGTGTGAGAGAGAGAGAGAGAGAGAGAGAGAGAGAGAGAGAGAGAGAGAGAGAGAGAGAGAGAGAGAGAGAGAGAGTCCACATGCGGTAATTAAAAAGCAACTTACAGAAGTTGGTTCTCCTTCCCATGATATGGGTCCCTGAGATTGAGCTCAGACCATCAGGCTTGGTGGCAGCTACCCATTTCACTGGCCCAAAATAAATGTTTAAATTTTTCCTTCTTTTAGTTTTTCTGAGGCATTTGTTACAGGGACAGAAACTAACTAACTATTAAGAAGAGAAAAAAAAAAGAGAGAGAAATGTGACATGTAAACAGACAGCAGCTCTTGCCTCTTGTCTCCCACTTAGTCAGGAATTCTGGCTCAGATGATAATCTAGCTGTTTGCCCAAGCTCCCCTTTCACTTTCCATACAAGTGGACAATGTCTCTCTCCCTCTGCCTCCCCTTTCACACACATGCATACATGCACGCGCGCGCGCATGCACATACACACACACACACACACACACACACACACACACACACACACACACACACACACACACACACACACACCAAGTAGAAAAAAGACCAAGAGCCAAAACCTTACTCTCTCTTTACCCTAAGGATATGTTAATGGACTTCCTAGACCCCAGAGAAAAAGGAACGTCCTCTGTAAACACTGACCAATAGGCACATCCTGACCCTGGAAACAAGCAGGAATAGACAAAAAGTGAGTTATAATCTTAAACTGAGAAAAAAGAAAATGTCATAATGCCAAGGAATTTACATTTCATGCCTTAATCATGGGTTCTGTTTTTAATAAATTTAGGTATGACTTTTAATAAATTTTAATTCTTTAATAACAATTTCAAGTTTTAATTTCTTTAATTGCTTTATACCACATGATCATGTTTTGTTTTGTTTCAAGACATGGTTTCTCTCCGTAGCCCTGGCTGTCCTGGAACTTATTCATAGACCCGGCTAGACCCAAACTTACAAAGATCCACCTGCCTCTGCCTCCCAAGTGCTGGAATTAAAGGTGTGCACCACCACTCCTGGCTTCCAATTTTTAATTTCTTTAAAAATATTTTTTCAAAAACATCACTGGCATTTTCAGCAATGAAACCATTAACCAGAAACTGTTCTTCAGCAGGTGGCACCTGTCCAAACTAAAGGGTCAGTGAGAAGAAAGAAAAATGCCAGAGCCACCAAGTGCCAGAGCCACCAAGCCACCAGTGAGAGGCACCCACGGACGCGGACCCTCCTGCTGCACATCTGCACATGATGACTACAGGGCCCAGAGTCTCTTCATGGTGGCCCTCTCAGCCCTGGGCCCTGAAAGCAGGCCAGGGAAATAAAGTTTAAAGTTGTCTAGAGAGGACCAGTCAGAATCTGCAGCCAACGCTGGAGCCCACATCTCTCTCTCAGAGTGTCTATCTGTCCTGACTGGCCAGGGCTGTCAATCTGACTGGCTTAAGAGATGCATACACGTGTAAAACACACCTCTGGGTTGTCCGTATGGACATTTCCAGAGTGGGTTGACATCTTTGCTGCATCTGAACTGGCAGAGCCACAACTGGGACAACTGGGAAGATAACCTGCAGCCCAGTACCATCAAGCCTGGGGCATCTCCTTACCAGGTCTAACGCAAGCTCCTTTGCTGCAAACGGGGTTCACAGCAGCATTTCCCGTGCTCGTGAGAGGATCTGGAGGCCATTTCCTCAAGTGTTCAGCCATGAGGTTCCAACCACAGAAACTGCATTCCTGGGATGATTTTCCTAAAGTCACATGGCAGCTGCCCCGAAGCCACCTCTTTGCCTCCAGCACAAGTCCGAAATGCCCTTTTCTATGCTCTAAGGCATACGGGACTCTGAGGCCATGAGCCCAAATGGGTTGAATTTGACCTCTGCCTAGTGTTGGTCAAGCTACAGTGCCACAACCAGTAATAAACTGAGCATTCATCTACCTCATCTGACTGTTCCCAGCCCATGTGGGAAACAGGCCTTCTCTTTCTTTTATTGGCAGCCCTGGGAGAACCAACAGATACAGAATCGGCCGAATGTTCTGTCTCATGCTCCTACCAGTTAGAACCCGTGAGTTTAAAATGTGCCCAAGGTCACTTATAGCAAGCTGCAAGCCCAAATTAGAACTCAAGAAATAAATATTGGAAATAGGTAAAAAAAAAATATATATATATATAATATATATATATATATATGTATCAGGTGCTTTTAGTGTCCCCCCTAAGAACGAGGGTTCAACCTCATACCTGCCTCTCACTAGCTCATTAGCATTCAAACTGCCCAACAGATTTTTTTTTTCTTCTTAAGCTTCATTAGAAATGACAAAATAGACTTACTTCAACCACACATGGCTGAGACATTTTGTTCACAGGGAGCCACCGAGCCACAAAAGCCCAAATCCACCTGGATGCTGAAGCAGGCACACGTAAGTCACCTGAACGCTCCCTGCACTGTGGGGCATGTGGAATAAGCCCGGCTAGCATTCCTATGACACTACCAATTACTAACAAAAGGCAACTTCCAAGGGGAAGTGGTGAGGGGTCTGCCAGAGTGCAAGCATGCTGAAGTCTCCAGAAGGGGCTGGAAACAGTAGGAAGCTGTAAGGAAGGGACACAGCCAAGTGTTCCAACAGCCGTCTCTGCCTGATCAAACAATGAGCACACAGATGTGAAAACCGTAATCTAAACTGAGTCTTGGCGGAAGACATTCGCAGATCAGCCACCGCAGACTTCATGCACTATTTTCTTCAACAACAGACTTCTGTCGGCCTTGCCAACGCAAACTGTTGATGCTAAGAACCCTCCGAGGCTCCCAGGTCACTACTAATTAGAGAGTATGCAAGATTTGGCTTTAACTCTTCAACTGTTTTACGCGAACACCCCCACACGCTCCGCAGCCGCAGCCGCAGCGAAGGGCGGTTGTAATGGCAGTTGCTTATCACCCGAGGCTAGACCTTTAAGCCAGCCTCTACAAGAGCCACATTTCTGAGCCACAAGTGGGAGAGAAGAGCACTACTGTGCTGGCTCTGGAGAGGGTGAGGCTGGAGACAGGCGCAGCCCCTCAGGTCTGCAGAAGCGAAAGCTGGCCTTGTTGCATGCATTATAAAGGCATCATGAACCAAGCTAACTCAGGGGCAAATTTTCACCCTCCTTGGTATTTGGAAAACACCAACACATTCCAGTGGCCAGTGAGCTACTTCCTGCCTCTGCAGACGTGGGCAGCTGTCTGAGCAGCAAGCAGATACCTGGCCTACGGGGAGCCGGGGCAACACCTTGCAACACCGAGAGATGATTTGGAAGAAGTGACGCTGTAGGACGCCCAGTGACTGGGATCCTCGTTCCGAAGGTGTGCCACGGGGCTTGGTGCTAGTACAACACACATGCCTAGTGGTCAGTTTAAATATTACCAGTAAATGACATTTCTAAAATAATATCATTTTATGAAATGTAACTCTGACAAAAAAAATTTTTTTCTTTTCCACATCAAACACAAAGCCATACTTAGTTTGGCCCATTTCCGTCATCTTAACCTCCAGGCTTATGGATACAGTGGGTGACACGTAGAAGAACCTACGCAGAGTTCAAACCAGAGGGTTCTTCCTGGCCCAGCACAACTGCTTTTTTCTTTACTGTGACAAAATGCGTATGCGAGCAACTTAAGGAAGAAAGACTTATTTTGATTCACAGTTTAAAGGGATGCAGTCGCCCACCAGGTGGGAAGGCGTGGTAGCCTAGCAAGAGCCTAGGCATATCAAGAGCCAAGGCAGTGCCTGGTTACACTGTATCCACCATCAGAAAGGAAAACAGGGTGTGTGCTGGTGCATAAGCTCACCCTCTCTGTTTTACTCAGGACCGACTCCAGCCAGCAGCAGGGTGATGTGCTAGCATTTCTGCCTCCTCTAATCGATCCTGAGACTTCCTTACAGACATTCTCCTGGGTGGCTTTGGACCCTGTCAGGTCATTGATGAAGACCAAACATCACATGCATAATTTCAAGAAGCCTGCATGGAGGAGGGGTCACTTCCAGAGACCACTCCTGTGCCCTGCCCTTCAGCACCGAGCACTAAATGGGAGCTGGCTGCAGACACTGTCAGACCGCACAAGCTCTTCAAGTTTATATCGGTGGACGAAGGTTGCGGAGGTGATTCTTGGCAGGATCCTCAGGTCTGACGCTGAGTGACCACAGCTCGCTCATGAGAGGCGCTGTTATCTGGGTTCGAAATGCTCACTGCAGGCTCGTGTGCTTGTCACCCACTTTCCAGGCTGATGGCACTGTTTTTGGAGGTGGTGAAAACTGTGGGATGAGAGACATCTTGGTATACTAGCCATAGCCCCCACTGCACATCTTTGAGGTGTTAGCCACCCTAACTCCACCCACCCAGCCCCTCTCCCCTGTTTCTAAACAAGTTCTCAGCTTCCTGATCCACCAACATATGAACAGACCATGTTGCAGGGGCCTGACTAAAACACCTTGAACTCCACCTTCCCTAGCCCTGCGGGCTGACACTTTTAAAACTGTGAGCTCACTGGAACGAATCTTCCTGCAAGTGTCTTCTGTCAGTTATTTTATCACAGTTAAGGTTAACTTCTCCAGGATACCTGCAGGGTTCAGCGACTCTAGGTGCCAATGCCTGCTCTAAGTCAGGGTCAGCAGCCCGTATCAAATCTGGTTCTCAGACAAGACCCCCCCCCCGGGGAGAGCAAGGTCAGGTGCAGACAGAGGGGCAGGAGAAGGGAAAGGCACATCTGGAGACGCAGGCACACATACAGCTGTGGCAGAGTTGGAGACATTGACACAGGTGCAGAGTGAAGCACAGATGCCCAGGTGTGCCCTTGACCTCGCTCTCTCCAAGCTTTAGCTGCCAGCCTCTGACCTCCCCCCTCCCCAAGTCCTTCCTGGCTTCCATACGGCCAAGCTCGGAGGCTCCTTGTCCATCCTCCCACATTCTCCAAGTCACGCGTTCCTCCCTGAGCCTTTCCTCTCTCCGCTCTCTTCAGCAGAGGTTCTTATGTGGGGCTGCGTCTCTCTAGGTGTACACCGTGAGCTCCTGACAAGGGCCCAGGGAGCTCCAGAACTGCGGACCCAGAGACTATAACCAGGGCAGTCAGGAGCCAGGTGTTGTCCAATTGTCTAAAAATAGTTTTCAGGAGAGAAAAATTAAGTCATAGTGACGTTTGTGTTGGAGGCCAACACAGTTTACTCCAGTTCCCATTTTATTCCTTTTTTTTAAAGATTTATTTATTTTATGTATGTATATGAGTACACTGTCTTCATGTACACCAGAAGAAGGCATTGAATCATATTACATGGTTATGAGCCACCATGTGGTTGCTGGGAATTGAACTCAGGACCTCTGGAAGAACAGCAAGTGCTCTTAACCTCTGAGCCATCTCTCCAGCCCCCGACTTTACTCCTTGAGTGACTTTGGGCACATTTTTCCACATCCTGGGTCACGATCCGAGGGATAAAATCCTTACTCAGAATTAATTGCATTGCAGCATCTGATTTGTGGTAAAATATGTGAAGAACAGAATTGCCAGGCCGTAGCGAAGGCCGTTGCTACCAGCTCTACTTTGGCCCAGGGTTCTCCTAGGTCTGCAGCGCTTCGGGCCTTGGGTGCTGGTGAGGAGAAAGGGGTGGAGGGGAGGGAGAGGAAAGCCAGCAAGGTCCCTGCCCAGGGAGTTGCTGGCATCCTGGATGTCCACCTGGCAGTGTCCCTGGTGGCAAGCCAGCGGGGCACCAGAGCACCCAGATGCTATTAGGCCCTGGCTGTGTGCCAGCCTGCCCCAAGCTTCGGGGGCCTCTTGAAGAGGCCGTGAACTGTAGGAACAGGAAATGGAGGAGAAAATCTTCTGTTTTGTAAACACAACACTTGGTTTTAAGCAGGATGAATTCAACCCAAGGAACATATGCCAGACCACAGCATTTCTGAGGAGCGCAGCGTGCCGCCTCTGCCCACCTCCAGGAGACAGAACCCGACCTGCATTTCTGAGGCAAGGCAATACGTGAAGACGTCCAGGCTACAGAGCTACTGAGGCTCTTAATTAACACTCTCTTCAAAAAGCCCCACCTGGAAGAGCCGGGGTTATCCTGGAAGAACGAGCAAAGCAGCAGCAGCCAGTGTGACTCAGGCACTAACAAGATGCCCCATTCACAGCACAGAATCCCTTTTAGTATCTGTCTAACTGGGTAAAGACGTTCATGAACTTGTGAGTTCTGCAGCTCTACAACCCTGTGCACCTTTCTCAAAGTCACTCCCAGATAAGCAATGAACGCTTCATACTGCTTTTCTGATTTGATTTGTACAGACCTGGGGAAACTGAGGCCGTGTGGGGAAGATGGCCAGCAGTGGGCCATTTCTGTCCTGTGCCCTACTGCCCTGCTTTCTTCTAGGAAGCACACCAGGATTGTTGGTGGCGTGACCACTCCCATGTCTTGGAGGTGATGGCAGTTTTAAGGAAGGGCTTTCTGGCCTGCGCTCAGGTCACAGGACCCAGGCAGCAGGGACAGCGCTACAGAGAAGAGAACAGGAAATCAAAGGAACCAGAGCAGCAAGGGGGGATTTCCAGCCAGCCTTTTAACAAGTGACAGTGAAGGAGTGCACAGCTCAGCTACCCAGGTGCTGTTCCTGCTGAACGGCAGCTTGGAGCGCGCTGCCTCTAAAGGGCTCTTGTCTTCTCCAGAGACCCCCCTGCAAGACTGGACCTGGGGGTTAAAGAGAGACGTTTCTCTTGTTGGCCATAGCCTGTACTTGACTAAAAAGTTTAAAGTATTTTCCAAACTCACTCCCGTTCAAAGCATGTTTTTGTCAAATTAACTTACTATTTCCTCCATGTGACAGCCGTAGAGAGCTGCCTTCTCCCTTGTGGGGGTTCTCACTCCCCAGCTTGGGGCTTTCCAGGGCCCAGACCCATTCTGGAATGAACACGCCAACAATCCAGGGGTAAGTGTTTACTTCTAAGCACCACCCAGTGGCCTTCTGCCCTCCTATAGATTTCAGGGACCTGATCTCCATCAGGGAGGTAGAGGACCCTGTGCCTTGAGCCTTGAGAGCCAGCCCAGGGCAGGGAGGGTAGAGCACACAGCCCTTGCCCACCACTGTCAGTAAACATGATGACCCTGCACACAACCCTCTCTAGTGCTTCCTGATTCTGCCAACGCCTCCTTCAAGCCCCTCATTGCTTCCTCCTTTGACAGCAGAGTAGAAACAACTGCAGGCGTGGGTTGGTGGTGTCGACGAGCAATAACTTTTCTAGGTGCGAAGGTCTGAAATCTTAATAGCTGTCTACTAAGTAACGGCAGCGAGCCAGGGACACAGTCCCCCGGCATTCCGCCATCTCTCTGCACAGCCTTGAGGGCAGTGCCTGCCCCTTACTTCTCTCTCCTGGTGGCTTATAAACGGGATGGGGTGGAGCTAATCTGGTTTGGCTAACGTGGGGAGCAGAACCATAGAAATCTAAGTAGTGATAAGAAATTGTCAAGCTGTTTTCCACAACATTGGGCCATTTTATGTGCCCACCAGGGATGTTTGCATATCCCAGTTGATCTGATATCTTGGGTATTTACTATTTTAGATGCTCAGGTCTTGGGATTGTACCTACGGCTTTGCGTGTAACTGGCAAGGTCTCGACTATTCAACCTTATTTTATCCACATGACAGGTAAGGAGTCAGCCTGTGCCTGGCAATCACCGTCTACCCAACGACGCTGCCCATTTTCCTCCGAGTTGCTTCTTCCCTTTCCACTCCCTTTTAATTGTTATTTCTGTCTTGGATACAAAGCCTTTGGTGTGTGTGACGTACAAGTGTTTTCTTCCAGTTTATAATCTACTTGAATTTCCCTTTTTAAGGTAGTATTTGTGACAGAATAAAAGGGTTTTATTTTAATGACATTTGAGCTGCTGTTCCCCCCTCCCCCGATTGTATTTTAAGTCTTCTGCGGCTAACGTAATATTGAAGATTTTTCTTCCTGTTTTCCTCGTGAACATTTTACAGTTTGCATTTAATATTGCATTTTATAAACCCAAGGTTTATATCAACACTCTGTTTTTATTTTTCCAAATGAATAGCTCACTGCTCCAAAAGCATTTCTAAAACTACATCTCTTATTTTTTACCAAAGTGCCTGTGAAATGCTGGGTCAGTCCTGGGCTACCTTTTCTGTCCCACTGACTTACATAGGCGCCTATGACAGTATCAGAATTTTTAATTACCATGGCTTTTGAAATTGAATGATGTTTTATTATTATTATTTTAGTCTTCTCAAAGTAGTTTTGATCATTTTTGAGTCAGCTATATAAGCAAAAGTCTAGCAGGAATTTCAACTGGAACTGCATCAAATATGAAGGTTAAGTGGAGTGAGCTGGCATGTTTGCCATCTTAAAAATTTCCCAGTCAGAGAAATTGTGTCCTCATTTACAGTATAATAAATAGTCCTCCCCACTTATTTGTCTTCTTAAATTATTTTAAACAGTGTTTTATGACCTTTAGCCTACAGATTGTGCTTGCACGTGTACGTGAGTGTGAATGTATTGTGTGTGTGTGTGTGTGTGTGTGTGTGTGTGTGTGTGTGTGTGTAAGATATATGGGGATATATAGTCAGCTTTTTGATAGCATGACAAATACTTGCAATAAAGAGTTTAAGCTAGATTTATTTTGGCTCACTAACTCAAATGTTCGATGGTTCATATGTTAAATATCCCCCACAGATTATGCCTTTGACTACTTGGTCCCCAGCTGGTAGGGCTGCTGTGGGAAACGGTAGAGATTCTTGCAGGTGGGACCTGGCTAGAGGAAGTGGACCGGCTTGAAGGGGACAAAGCAACCACTGCTCCTGTCCTTCTGTCTGCTTTCTGACATGACGAGCCATGAGGAAGCAGCCACAGCGCTCACCTGTCACCTCAGAGCTGTCTGCTGTCATGCCTTCCCACCATGACAACCTATTCCTTTGAAACTTGAGTCAGAATGAGTCCTTCCTCTCTTAACTTGTTTCTTATTACATATTTGGTCACAGGCACAAGGAAAGTAGCTAAGACAAGAGAGTTCTGTCGAGAGTCTTGGCCCTGTTACTTCTGGCACAGTGAGTGGTAGGGCAAAACATCATGGCAGGGAGCAGAGTGGTCTGCCTCATGATGGACAAGAGGCATAGAGGAGACAGGGAGGGACCAGGGACAAAGTGTGACCTTTGGAGATGTGCCCTGTCACCTACTTTTTCTAACCAGGATCTGCTTCCCAGTTAACCATACAGCCGTGAGTCCATCAGTGAACTAACTTGTTGACACAGAAACTCCTTTCTGATACAATCTTCACTTAATAATACCTCCCTTTGGGGACGATTCATGAACATGTGGGAGACATTTCATAACCAGACAATAACATCCCAACCCTCAAAGACTCTCACACGCATCTCACAACGCAAAATGCACCCAGCCCAGCTCCAAGAGTTTCCAAAATCTCAAGAGTTCCAGAATTACTCAAAAATCCAACCCCAGGTTGCCTCTGAGGCTCAGGCTAACACTCATCTATGAGCCCCTGTAAAAATAAAAAAGCAACCCAAACAACCAAGGCTGTTAGTAAGACAATGGAATGCTCTCTGAAAACTGACAGTGGGGTCCCCATCTGCCAAGGACAGCACCCACGCAATTCATTGACTATGGAGAAGTTGAGCTAGGTGGCTACGTGGAGCCTTCAATCCTGTGTTCTAGTGTCTCTGGGGCAGGAAGGGATTCTGCGGGTTACCAAAAGAGAAACATAAACACCGAGCCAGCCACAAGACCTTTGGCCTACAATCTGTCCTGCCTGCAAGCTATGCTAGGGGAATGGTGGTGGCACAGAACTTGTGGGAGTGGCCAACCAGTGTCTGATTTGACTTAAAGCCCTTTCCAAGAGACAGGAAGCCATAACCAACAGTGCTTAGGCGGCCAAGAACCAGATACTGGGTAGCCTAGAGACCTAGGGGGAAAAAATACCAAACACTACTGATCAAAAAGAGGGGGTGGTATCAATAAAATGACTCCTAATGACATTCTGCTGTACTCATAGACTAGTGCCCTGCTCGGTCATCACCAGAGAAGCTCCCTCCTCCAGCGCATGGGAAGAGACACACAGGCCCACAGCCAGACATTCCCCAGAGAGAGAATGCTTAGAACACACAGCTCTGAATGGCGTGTCTCCATCAAATCCCTCCCCCTGGAGCTCAGGGAACTCCTCAGAAGAGAAGACAGGGTATAAGGTCCAGGGGAGGCCACCAAGAGAACAAGGCCCTCAGAATCAACTATACAAGGCTCACGTGAACTCGCAAAGACAGAAGCGACAAACACATGGTCTTCATGAGTCTACACTAGGTCGTCTGTGAATATATTGTAGCTCTCAGCTCATTGTCCGCATGGGACTCCCGAGTGTGTGAATGAATGGGACTCTGATTCTTGTGCCTGCTCTTGAGGTTCTTTTCTTTCTATTAGGTTGCCTAGTCCAGCTTCCATGTGATTTTTTTTGTTTTGTTTTATATTATTATTTTATTTTGTCATGTCTTGTTATCTATTAGCAGCCTGTTCTTTTCTAATGAGAGACAGAAAGAGAGTAGATCTGGAGGGGAGGGGAGATGGGGAGTGGGAGAAGTAAAAGGAAGAGGAAAGTGTAACCAGGATATATTGTATGATAAAATGATCTATTTCCAATAAAAGGTAAAATGGAGAGAAAGCAAGTTTAAGAAACAAATAAACAAAGTTACACACTCCCGAGATATGATGGCAAAATTCTTGAACATCGGTGTAGAACATAGAAACAAGAAATGGCCAGAGCCCAGGAGGGAAGACATGAAATCTTCTAGCTCCATGTAAGTCATCCAGATATGTGCAATAAAGTATGAGCTCCAAGAGGCTTGAGTCCCACCACCCTTCTATAATTACAGCTTACCCCATGGACTCTCTGTTGAGCTGGCTCTGACTGCTGCGTGCGCTTTTCCTCGCCACACACTCTTAACTGCTTGCAATCGCCCTGGCATCTTCGGCTTCAGTTTTACAGTGTCATACTTGTGTCTCTGGGACTCCCTGCTGGGGTTCTGAACCTGCCGTGCACTGACTGGCCTCCCAGATCTCCCTTTGAAGTCTGGGTGGGAGCCTCCACGGTCTGTATCACTTGCACTCTGCATGCCTACAAAACCTTGCCAATGACTCAAAAAGCAGCCGCTTCAGCAGGAGCCAGGCCTTCTAGGTCCATTGCCACTGCAGTCTCAGAGTGTGTAAGGGGCTGAGACCAGAGAAACACCCCACTATTTCTGGAACTTACTGTATTTCTTCCTCTGTCTTTCATGGTTCCTGGTGGGACGCTCACTGTTGCTGGTTTTCCACTATAGGTAAGAAGTTTTCCTCTGGCTATCTCTGGTTTCCAGAAGTTTAATTAGGATGTGTCTTGATGCAGATATGAGTTTCTTCTGCTTGAAAATCCACTCCTCAAATGTGTAAAGATGTGGCTTTTGCCAAAATTGGGGAGTGCTGTTTGGATTCTATTTCCACAATGTAATTGTTCAGTCAAACAGTCATAGCAACGCTGCTCTGAGGGAATTTTGAGAAATGGCTTTCGGAAAGAGACGGTGTCTTTAATGAGCCTGGCTCAGTTAAGCAGACTCTCAGGGAGGAGTGGGGCTCTTCCTGGCAGTGCTGGGAGCGTGGACAGGAGTCTTCTGTAGCAACCTTCCATCTGTGTCTCCCTAGTGACCTCCAGGATGATGAGGGAGGAGGGCACATGAGCACCCTCTGACTGAGAGCATCTCCTCTCATGGCCTGAAAAACTTTCTCTCATGAGTCAGGGAAGAACATCAAAATGCCATTAACACCACGCCTGGGCATTTGCAATGGATTTTGGGGGCATACATGGTTAAACATGGTCTCAGACGTATCTGTCTACAGCTAGGCCTGTACACTGGACTGCAGACACGTGGACTGCGTCAAACCACTGAAAACGCTGTTGACCCTCCACACGTGCCTCTCCCCAACCTACCCGGGGTCTGAAACTGCATCCACACTTTCTTACCAGACAGTTTGAAGTTCACCAGCCCTGGTCACAACTCCTAGCCAAAAAAGCAGTGTGCTTCCACTCCTGTTGTGCCCTGCAGCTGTGAGGGCATCCACCCAGCGTGAAGCCTCAAGTCTCTAGAAGCCACTAGACCCTGTCTGCTGGTGCCCCGCCCTACTCTGCGCTCACACTCCACTGGTGTTCTATGCTGGCAGGCTCCAGGAACCACTGCTCCACATAATGAGCTTTAAAAAGGGGCGGGCTGCAAACGCAGCCATGCAACAGTGACTCTGCACTTCAGGTACCAAGATGCGGCACAGAGCATCCCATGGAGGCAGACCCCGACTTCTGATTGACGGCAAAGGATAAGCAAACGGGTCTGATTCTTCTAAGTCTGAGTTTGTGATGATCTGTTAGTCAACAGTAGAAGCTATCACCCCTCCTTCTCTTCTGTGCCTCGATTCTTAATAACACCCCACCTCTCGGCGTAACCCCAGGGGCTCGAATTCTCTCATAGAATAGTTTATTTCTTTGTATTGGATCATTTGAGTCTATCTTCCATTTTCTGGGCCTTTACTCTGTCTTAGACGCTAAGCATCTCTTGGTTTGTTTTCTCTGTTCTTTATTTGGATGTATCTAGGCTATTTATCCCTCAGTTTGCCTTTTTTTTTTTTTTTTTTTATTTAGACTGGGTTTTTTTTTTCTCTTTCAGATCCCACATTTCCGTGCAGTTTTCCCTTGAACATGAACTTGTTTGCTAAGCCAGGAAGACGTCTTTACTCACAGGGTTTGCTCTCGCCTGTTATAAGCTCTTTAAATAATCATCTGGGGTCTTCCTTTGAAAAGCCCAGCCCCTTTGTCACCTTAGTTCTGGGCTCCAATGCTTCGTGCTTACTCATGTGCCAGGTCATTTTTATTACAACTTAGGTATTTTTACTTTTATGTCATGAGACTCTGAACCCTGTTGCTCTGGAGGGGTTACTTTTTTCATTCAGCAGGATGTTAACCCAGATACATTCAAGTGTCAAGTTCTAACCTGCTTCCGAGGGCTGTGGTGCCAATGTCAGCTCAGTTTCCACTTGTGTACAGACCTGTCCCTTGCGGGCCATTTAAAGAGTCCAGGCCCATACCTGCACTGTGTGAGGAACACCCTCAGGGATGCTGCCCTATCTCTTCCCTCTGTGACTCACCTTGGTATGTTCGAGAACTGGGTCCCTGACTGTTCCTCAGAACAGGAAGCTGGGCCATTGATCTCTGTCGTGCTGTGTGTTTCTCTCTTCTTCCATCCTCATACCTCTGGGGTCAAATGACATGAGGACGACTGATGATAAAGAAGTGAAGTCACACCATCCTAGACCTCAGTCCTGAGTCAACAGAGAAGGCCTGTCCTTATAACCCATGACCCACCCACCCCAAATCCCTGATACCACATTGGCTACCAAAAGCCAGGGTCCCAGGACACAAAACATAGGGGAAAGGATAGAAGGCATTAGGTGGTTGTTTCCTGCTGGGATGCTGGCACCAAGTACCCTCATGGGGCCTTCCATCCTCCCTTACCTGTTCTGGGACTGAACCTACATCCAGTGAAAGAAGTAGTGCCAGAGAGGAAAAGCCACCTCAATACTAACCAGTATTAGGTAAGGTATGGTGGGTACGGTCATCTCCAAATACTACCCACGAGGACCACACCTCAACCACAGTCACCAGCAACATCCCCCGGAGCATCAGGGTGGGGCTGCACAGAAAAACAATAACAAAAACCAAACTCAGCTCTGCACATTGAATTTGAGGTAGAGTTGAACTTTTTCTATGATAACTCACATTGAACCTTCCTTTATTTTTAGCTCTGTTGCCTTGCCTTGTACAAGGAAAGCCTTCAAGTGGCCTCTCGGGCTACCTGTGAGAAGAGGCGTAGCTAGTGTGTCAGGAGAATAAGTCTTTATTAACAAGAACCCAGGATGTCCTCTAGGAAGCAAGACTCCCTTAGTGTGGAAAGCCTGGGCTTAGTCTGTCTTACATGTGTGTAGACATCCCCCCCACACACCTAGAACATACGTCTAGGTAAGGAGGATGTTCTGCAAAGTGTTTCGGTCTGCTCCTGCATACCCTTCTGGGTCAGGGTCATCTCATTAGTCAAAACCAGAGGTCAGTGACTGTGCTAAGCCAAACATAGGAGTGAAACAGCCTGTCTATAAAACAAAATGTGACCAGAGCACAAATATTTCTACATACCATTGCGCTGGTTAGTTTTTTGTCAACTTGTAAGCTAGAGTCACCCGGGAAGAAAGAACCTCAACTTAGAAAATGCCTCCATCAGATTAGCCTGTGAGCAAGTCAGATGGGCATTTTCTTGATTCATGAGTGACATGGGAAGGCCCAGACCACTGTGTTTGTACACTCCCAGGCTAGATAGTCCTGGGATCTATAAGAAAGCAGGCTGAGAATGCCACGGGGAACAAGCCAGTAAGCAGTATTCTTCTAAGGCTTTGCCTCAGTTTTTCCCTCCGGGTTCCTGTCTTGACTTCCTGCTCAGACTTCACCCAATGACCAACTGTGATCCGGACCTGTAAACCAACTAACACTCCCAAGTTGCGTTTGGTTATGGTGTTTATCACAGCAATAGGACATCAATACGTCTGCCCAGCACATAAATACTTGACTATCAGGATGGCTCACCTCCTCCTATACCCAAGGCAGACATTACTAATCTATCTCCCCTTACTGAAAAACAGCAGCCCTTCAGAACTCTATAATTCCAGATCTATACTTTAAGAGCACCCACCACATAATAACTGTTTACCTCCCTGTTTTTGTCTGTGGCTAGAAGAAGCCAAATGGAAAAAAAAAATCTGTCTATGAAAGTGGGGTTGATTAGATTTTGGAAAGCCTAAAACTTAAATAATGGTCAAGCTCCCTCACTAAGAAAACCAACTCTGCAGGGCAGTGGTGTCACATGCCTGTAATCCTAGCACTCAGGGAGGCAGAGGCATGCAGATATCTGTGGGTTTGAAACCAGCCTGGTCTACAAAGTGAATCCAGGACAATCAAGGCTACACAGAGAAACTCTGTCTTGAAAATACCCAAAAATTAATAATAATAATAATAATAATAATAATAATAATAATAATAATAATAATAATA